>OY744532.1:7998180-8008180 GCA_963556195.1 Sepiola atlantica | reverse complement strand
TAGTTTAAAATATAGAAACGTTCTTTTAACCTAGGTTTTTCAAAGAAACAAATCTTCTGATCAGAAGGAGAAACCAATTATTTAACTATTTTTTTCTCACCCTTTCTCTCTGTCTCTATATTGTCCGGTTCTCTTTCTCTATCTCTCACTATCTATATCCGTGTATCTACCTCCTTCTTATGCTTCTTATTCGCTCTCCATCTCTCTTTAATTAAAAAGGCAACAATTGAATATCTTTGTTATTAATACATTGTTAAGATTCAAAAATCAGTGCAAAATGGCGGAATTCAGTCACATTAGATGCTCTAAACACCAATGAAACTGACGAGAACTAATTAAACTTATTAGTAATTAATCTTTTACTTTAACTATTTCATTATCTAGATGCATTTGTTTTTATTTTGAAATCGCTGCTTGTTTTTTAATGCTATTATTTGACAAAAGCGTTTTGATAATATCACGTATTATTATCAGAAGTTTTATGAAAATGATCATCTTCGACCTCATTATACAAACAAGAAATTCTGTCCGCATTTAAAAAAAATAAGCAAGTCACCTTTATCATAGAAATCTCATGTTTTGACAATTCCAAGTTGTCCTACTTACGGCCACATGTCAAGACAAAATTCTTGGTGACAACTGCTTTAAGCGAAAAATGACATCACTCGCACTGTCGAACATTTCTAGATCGTAACAAGGCTTCGTTTTTTACCTGTTTCGCAAAAGTAATTAGTTTTAATGTGGACAGTGGTGTACTAAAAGCGGACTTTTCGACACCGGACTTTTTAGCAATCGGACATTTGCTTGCATTCGGGCAGAGTTTTGCCCTGTGTTTCTTTCCCTACAACTTTTATTTTATTTTTTCAAATTTTAAATCTTGGCCTTTGTCAACTTACCTATCCCAGCGACTTCCTCTGATGATAAGATTTTGATCTTTGAAAAGCCTGGCTTATGGAAAATTTAACTTGAATAAATTGCCTTTTTGCGGAATATACCTTGCTCTGAGCAATTGAATTGGATTTTGATTTGGCTTTTGCTTCTCTAATTCCTTTCCATTCTTCTTCATATATATATATATATATATATATATATATATATATATATATATATATATATATATATATATATATATATAGGCAGCATCTTTTCTTGAAGGAAAGTATTGTTATAAATAACAGACAACTTATGTCTGGATATCCTTTCGTAGATCCTATCCATTGTCAGAATCAGAATCTTAGTTTCGGGGGGGGGGGGGATTGACCGATAAATCTTCCATAGTTTTCATTTGTGTCCCAAGTTCTTTCAGACCCATCTATATATAAAAAGCCCTATATATATATAAAAAAACGTAATTAACAGAATTAACTTTAATACCAGCAATAATATACTAAAATGTCTATAATGCAAACTATAGTTTAGTACTTATTATAAAATTCCCGCCAAAACAATCTATAATATGAACACATGGTCTTTACCTGATTCACCTCTTTTCCCTGAAGATGGACCTGGATGGGTCTGAAAATACTTGGGGCACAAATTAAAACTATGGCAGATTCATCGGCCAATTCCCACCCGAAACTAAGATCTGATTCGAACACTGGAATGAATCTACGAAAAGATATCCAGACATAAGTTGTCTGTTATATTTAACAATATATATATATATATATATATATATATATATATATATATATATATATATATATATATATATATATATATATATATATATAATAAACATTCATGGTTAAAGGCGACACTAATTAATTCGTGTTTCAATGCATATGCGTCTTCTGAAGCCTGTGTCGAAAACTGAAGATCGGTTTTGAAATCGGTCCAGAAAACAAAAAGTGAATAGAATGGCAAAAAGGGGACAAAACGGAAAAAAGGGGGAAAATTAAAAGAGCACGAGACAAGAAAAGTCGGTCGATCAGTCTCCCCCCTTGTTATAACGTCGTGTGTTTTCCACTTACCTAATTTAATTATGAAATAACAATTAAACTTTAATTGTAGTTAAATTACTTAGATACATTATATATATATATATATATATATATATATATATATATATATATATATATATATATATATATATATATATAACAACTTAAAGGTTATCCCTAAATAATTATGATCAGAATATTCAATTATATTAAATCAAAACTTGATATTCATATTAGAAGATTGTACTTCGAAATTATAAAAACCTTATCCTTATATCACTAGTATTATTTACATCCCTTTCAGGAGGTTAGGCACAAGGCCACTTTTATCTTACTCTCACAAGGTAAGATGTGACCCAAGGTCGGGTCGGGAAAGTGGGGCTTGAAAAGCCAGCGCCCGAGAAGGTGAGCACTGGCCATTAAACATTGCCCGGGCAGCCTCGTCGGAATTCCCCGGTAGGGGCTCCTCAGGCAGTAAGCAAGAAACTTACTCCTCCCCGAAGAGGCGAGGTAAAGCCCGGAAGGGTGGACCTCCTAGAACTGCACAGGACAAACCCACAGACAGGCGGAATCAAGCCTCGAAGGACAAGACGCCACCGGTCTATGGGTTGTAGTATCCATCGGAACAGATACTCTCGAAACACGGTCAACCAGTCTCATCGTTACTATGCGGGCTACGCCGGCCTGAATATGTCACGTTGGTTTCCTATTTTTAACCATTATTGTCGATATTATTGTTTTTCTTTTCTCTTTAGTGAACTACGGTAAGCTGCACGGGGCTAAGCAATATTGGTGTGAAGGAGTTTTTGGTGTACTTTTTCTAGCACCCTCCCAGAAAACTGTCCGAGCAGTGCTCTTCTACACCGTGTTACTCAGTCGCAAAAACCTCCACCGAAGATTGTCTTTTTCAAAATGAAGACGTAAAAGCGATATTGTAGTCAGATTTCCGCTGTGCATAATTGTAACTGTGTGTTTCCAATAGATTATGTCTGCACACTTCGCCACTCCTCCATCGCCATAGAACGTTTAGTCTGTTTGGTTTACACACAAGATCACGGAGAGACGTCTATAAATAGTTGGATTATAGTGGCAAACACTTACACTACACGAGAACCACCCTGAGTTTCCATGAATATAACAGAGTTACGTGCCAAGGCAAGATAAACGGTAATCATTTTAGCTTCAGGTTTTACATGAGATGTTTTCTACTTAATTACGATCCTATAGACCTGAATAAGGAGTCCCATCTATTGCTAGTATCAAATCAAAATGGTTCACAATACGGCAATCCATTCGAGGTGTAGACCGGAAGATAAAAATATGTACACTTGATGTGCCTTAGTTTGCAGTTCTCTTCTTGACCTGAAAAGTTATTTACGAAAACATTGGCGAAAACGCATGTGTTTTTTGTTGTTGTTGTTGTTGTTTGTTTGTTTTAGATGTCATACTCGGACACGAGTTGACTTTCCATTATTATATTTACTCACTAGGAGTTCTAAGACGTGTCATTACCGGTGATCTCTCACGGGGAAAAATATGTGATGTTCCATGGAGTCTAAGTGACACCAAGTCTCTCCTGATTTTCAGTACACCCCCGCTTCTTCCCATCACCATTTTGTTCTCGTTGATAAGTGTCGGTGGTTTCCTCTGCAATCTGAGTAACAATAAAACTCCTATTTATTGTATATGACTTCGTTCCCGACAAAGCTAAAATAAACTAGTATCAAGCACATTTACAATTGTTACATTGACTAGTTTTGACATAACTTTATTGTCGCGTGTCGTAGAAGAACCTTCGCTGTTGATCCAATGGGGCGATGTGTCGTAGCCACTCGATCCGCTTCTCAGTCGCTGTCGTCGCTACTGTTCGTACTGCCTTTTGCCGTGCTTCGTTTCTCCGTGTGTCGAATGGCAGGGAACTACTCGCGCTAATACTCGTACGCGCTTCCTCTCGCCGCCATTGTTGTCGCGACTATTCGTACTAATCTTTTTTTTCGTCTGCAACTATTTGTTGTCACGGCTGCTATGGTCCGCCACCGCCGCCATCTATAGTCTGCTGAGCCGTCAACTTCTCCGCTATTCTTTGCGTAATGGCGTTTTTTTTCGTCGGCTGAAATCAATATTTCTGTTTAAAATAAAGCACAACAATATTTTACTGTTTAATTTCTGAGCCTTTTATTAACTATTTAATTAGCCGACAAATGAGAAGTTCGCTGGTAATTTGAGAGAGGCCACACTAATTGAATCTACTAAGTTAATTTCGTAATTGCTTGGAGAGAGAAGAGTATGAAAGATTCACTAAGGCTCTTATAATCTTGGGGACTCTTAATCCCTTCTTGTAACAGCTACATGATTGTGACTTGTTCTCTCGTCGGCTCCAAGTGAGAAACTGATCAAATTTTACTTTAACTTTCCCACGCGGGAAACTCTGACGTCAACAAAACCTCGTGATCACGCAGGTGTTACCCGAACTCTTAACCTTAAGGTTACATCACTTATCAATGTCTCCGCACCCCGTGGGAAACACATCGAACCGAACCTGCACGAGATGACTTCGTCACAAATCGCGCAAGTCAAATTCGATCCCCGACAGATGCGTCCATTCTCATAGAGCCATTATTCAACACAATTTAACGTCCGTTTCATCACCGATGTTATACAACCAATCAAAGTTAGAATTTTACAACATTTTTATTTTATAGATAAGACGAATCTTCAAGAATACAAGAAAAAAATGACTTACATCTATGCAATTCACCCTCAAAAGTCTCGCGATACTTGTGCCGACTGTTTACAATTTGGATACTTTGACTTTTATACCCAAGCCTCGTTCAACATTAGAAAGATGCAAGTCAGATAATCTAATATTTAATAGATTGTATTAAGAGAAATTGTTTTTTTTAATTATCAAACAGCTATTATAACGGTATCGCTAAGTTAAAGCGCCAGGTTATTTAAAATCCAGAGATACGAAAGTTGGGTACCCCAAAATGAGCCGAAACCAATGTTTAATGTTGTTACCTATTTACAACATATGTTATATCTAATTTCATTTGCGTGTAATGTTTCATCATTTAATATTTAATAAAAAATATTAATTTACATTACCTATTAGGAATAAATAATAAATTTAAAAACGATTAAAAAATAAGTTAACGTTTAAAAAGGTAAACAAGATACGAGAAAATTCTCCCACCTACGGCCCGTAATTACTACGTTCATAATGAAAGAGTTGTCTCCCTTGTCTTAATTAAAAATTGAGTGATAAGTTTTATTCAATTAATTTATTTAATCGAACTTAAGAAGAATTTCTTTACGAAAATATTATCAATGAGTTTATAAGAAGAAATATCTAGAAGAAGTAATTAGTAAGGGTTATATGTTTTTAATTAAGATTAATTAGTGGCTACCGTAGTTGATAAGACTTATTTACAGCTGATATCAGCGTACTTCCCTAACGTTAGTTTCTAGTGAAGAGATTATTATGGTTAGTTGTTCCAAGAGATTGTATTAGACACCCTTGGAACAGTTAACAAACAAATAACTTTTATTACCTCATCTTTTAACCTTATCCACTTTCCTCATTAATGCGAAATAATTAATTAATGACGATAAGTATCAACTAGTTTCAATTTTTGGTTTAATTTTACTTCAGTTGAAGTTCTCAGAAATCAAGGGGACCCTTTTCCTGGGGTCAACACTTAATCTCTATATGAGATACATGGATATTCGAATATTCTATTAAAGTTCTCCTTTACCAATTAAACATTGATTTAGTAAAGAAGTTAAGAACATTAATTTTCCTCTCCCCATTTGACCACTTAACTATATTATAGTATATATTTCTTGTGGTCTCTTGGTCTTAACGGATTCTAGGACAAGAATTCATCTAGTCTGGTGGAGTATCCAGCTAAGTGCTGTTACTTGGGAAAGGGGCACCATTCCTCATATGAGCAAGTGTATAGCAGTGTCGAGGGGATCTTATTTGGGCTTAGAATACTATGTTATTTTGAATATTTGGTCAGGGTTTACTTATTGGGAGAAGTATCGTCATGTCAATTGAAAATTGATTGATCAATCTTATTCACATTAATTTATATAACCGAATACAAAAAGAATTTATTTACGAAAATATTATCAATGAGTTATAAGAAAAACATATCTAGGAGAAATAATTAGTAAGGGGTATATGTTTTTAATTAAGATTAATTAGTGGCTACCGTAGTTTATAAGAGTTATTTACAGCTGATATCAGCGTACTTCCCTAACGTTAGTTTCTAGTGAAGAGACTATTATGGTTAATTGTTCCAAGAGATCGTATTAAACACCCTTGGACAAACAAATAACTTTTATTTCCTAATCCTTTAAACCTACCCAGATTCCTTCTTGATGTGAATAGTCCGAAGTAATAAATTCATGACGATATATATCAACTAGTCTAAATATTATGTACGCATAAGTAATTTAGGAACTATACAGTTTAGCTAAATGAATGAATTATTTAAAGGCGTCTTTGTTCTACTTCTTAATTAATGAATTTGCAGATGAGACTACGAAAACTAAAAATAAAAACTTTCAGGAAGCAACAGACAAAGAAAAACAACAACAACATCTCCGTGTGCTAAATTTTTTTTTTGAATGGACTTCTAATCTAAAAACATCACATACCAGCAACCGCCAATCAGGTAAAACTATATAAGTGTATTAACAATAATGATATTCTCAATCTAAATTGCTATTTAGTGTCGAAAGTCATGAAAGATAATAAATTAAATTAATTAATTTATTAATCAATTATCAAACCTAGTTCAAGTGTCTAAAATTAACCATCCAGAAAGATCTGCAGGTGTAAATTATCTATCTATTTATACATAAGTATTAAAAATGGGTCAGCCTTATATATGCTCTGTTGTTAAATGTTCACATTCATCTAGCTTTTACATTGAACATTGGGTAGATTTTCATTAAAATATATACACAAATACATATATATACACAAATACATATATATAAATTATTTCCACAATCAGACAACGCCGAAAGTCACAAACCGAAAGTCCTAGACGCGAGCTTCGCCCTACCCGAACTCAGGATTCGAAACCCGAGGCACTTGCATACGAGGCGAGTACTCTGCCACTGGGCCAACTCACCACATACAATAAAGTTTTATTAACTTACACAGATTAAGCAAACCGCGGCGAGGGCCGACTGTGGAATGAACCTACTCTTCTCAACAAGGGGTGTAGTCATCCAACTACTAAGAACCGAGGTCGATGTCTCACAAGTAGGATTTTATACTCGCCAGGACGATGTCATCCAACAAGCTAACCCAGCGAACAAATAAATATTAGATTTTGAATGTGAGATGATATATATAATTACATATATAGAGACATCGACCTGGGTTCTTAGTAGTTGAATGTCTCCACCCCTTGTTGAGAAGAGTAGGTTCATTCCACAGTTGGCCTTAGCTGTGGTTTGCTTAATCTGTGTTAGTTAATACACTTTCTTGTATGTGGCGAGTGGGCTCAGTGGCAGAGAACTCGCCTGGTTTGCAAGTGACTCGGGTTTCGAATCCTGAGTTCGGATATGTTCTCAGTAGATGAGCCGAAAAGAGGGCGAAACTCAAGTCTAGGACTTCCGGTTTGTTGCTTTCATGGTTCGTGTGGAATGCGGCGTTGTCTGATTGTGGAAATAATTATATGTATCATCTCACATACAAAGTCATATATATATATATATATATATATATAGTTCCCATGATTATATATAGTTCCCATGAGGTTTTAAAAATCAATGGAATTATATTTATTTAAAGGTTATTTTATAGAGTGCTCAATGTTACAAATAAAAACTATATATTTAAGGGCTAACACAATTCTTAAAATAACAATTGACTCCACATGTACCAACTTGCAACCAGGTTTCATGATTCTAAAGAAACCATTGTAAGATATTGCTTCGGTTTAGTTTGAACGTAATAATTCAAGATGCTTTACATGTCATAATAGTGGCAGTAAGTGTATATTATGTAAACAGCATATATATATATATATATATATATATATATATATATATATATATATATATATATATATATATAATAATGAGATGGAATTTCAAAAATGAATGAATGCAATTAAATATAGAAAATAAACGGACTATTTTAGCACGAGTAGGAAATACGAATATTACATGACCCCCTAAAATGTGTCAGTGCATCTGTGTCCTTTATGTTAGACGTGACGTATACTTATTTATTTGTACTTGCTAAATATTTTCACTTTTTCAACTGAGGCGTCATCATAAAATGCAAAAGCACATCTGATAGTTTCCAGTACAAAGCGATAACCACAAACACACCGACAAACACGCACGCATCTATACAGACACAAATACACCCACAAACATACCCACAAACACACACACGCACCCATACACACACAACCACACACACAAACAAACACACACAAACACACACCCACAAACACATACACGCACCTATGCATACACACACACACACACAAACACACGCACCCATACACACACAACCACACACACAAACACACACAAACACACAAACACACACAAACACACACACTCACCCATACACACACACACAAACACACGCACCCAAACACACAACCACACACACAAACACACACACTAACCCACAAACACACACACGCACCTATACACACACACAAACACACACACACGCACGCACCCATACACACACAACCACACACACAAACAAACACACACAAACACACACAAACACAAACACACACAAACACATACACGCACCCATGCATACGCAAACACACACGCATAAACACACACAAACTCGCTAAGCTACAGGATTTTCGAGACAACTTTGACCCGTTTTAAAAAGAAATGAGAAAAACGTCATATCTTGGCCAATAATTGATGTAGTGTCAACATTTAAAGTTCATCTCTTCGATGATCTTTTGACAAATACAGCTCACGCGAGCAATCCTTCCTGAGCCTCTACCACTGCTACTCAGGCGCGACCTGAACCTGGAGCACGAGACCTTCACGGTGTCTTTCAAGGGACGGCTGAACACCAGTTTGATCCTGACTATTTGTGTCGCAGGCTGTATGGTTGGTGTCTTTCTCAACGGCGCCCACACATAATAGTATGGGGTTTCAACCAGGCGAATTGAGGGCCATATATGTTGGGACTAGTGAAGCCGTGGAAGTTCTCAGACAGCTACTTCTGGATTTCAAGAAAGTGTGATACGAAGCTGAGTCTTGCGATCACACGTATGACCTTCCCACAGCTACTC
Organism: Sepiola atlantica; assembly: GCA_963556195.1. NCBI lineage: Eukaryota > Metazoa > Mollusca > Cephalopoda > Sepiida > Sepiolidae > Sepiola > Sepiola atlantica. Next base: position 7,998,927 of record OY744532.1, on the reverse strand, counting down.
TCTCCATCCTGCGCTTGCCAATAGTGGACAGCAGCTCAATATAGTCATATGCATTGAGTTTGAGTCTCCTTACATATATGTGGCATGGCGTGGCGTGGTCTTCGCTGGAAACACATATAAAGATCATCGCAGTTTGAGGGAACTTGTTTTTCATGACCAGCAGGACTTCATGCAGACCGTAGGCTAGTCACCTGTTGTTCTGAGAAGAACAGGAGCTTTCCCGGCTCGTCTGGCTGTTGAATGTTGTTGATGAATTTCTTGGCTTTCGAAAGGCAGGTTTCATGTACCTTGACGGTCAATAGTTGGCCCGGCGACTATTGTATAAGAAATAGCAAAGATCCGCGTTGATCAATTTCTTCATTCGGTGACCATCTCCCCTGTCAAAGTCCACGTTGTTTTTCTTGGACATAATCAGGCATTTAGCCTGATGATTTCCTTGCGGCAATGAAACATAAACATTTCTGCGTAGCTTACTTGTCATAAATATATTTTCTATACTGCTACTAAGCTCTACTCACATATTGAGCACTGTTGAAGTAAATACTGAAAATCTATACACTATATATTATATAAACTTATATTATATATGTATATACAGGAAATAGTAAATTATATATATATATATGTGTATGTGTGCGCACGAGCGTGCGCGCGTGTGTGTGTATGTGTGCGTGTGTGTGGGTGCGTGTGTGTGTGTGTGTGCGTGTGCGTGCGTGTGTGTGTTTGTGTGTTTGTAATTCTATCTGT
>OY744532.1:7935680-7993180 GCA_963556195.1 Sepiola atlantica | reverse complement strand
TAATAATAATAATAATAATAATAATAATAATAATAATAATAATAATAATAATAATAATAATAATAATAATAATAATAATAATAATAATAATAATAATAATAATAATAATAATAATAATAATAATAATAATAATAATAATAATGATGATGATGATGATGATGATGATGATGATGATGCGGAAACCAACCAGCATAAGATACGAATGGTAACCAGTCACATGGAAGCAACAATAGGAAGAAAACAAACCCACAGGAAGAAAACCACATGTACCCAAAGAACAGAAACTACAAGAAATTTCATAAACTGCCCACCCTCAAGTGATGGCGCCAGCCTCGGCTGATACCACACAAAATAGTCGTGAAGGGTCAAGGAGGATGGGAAGACCGAGGAGGGAGATCACTAACCAGACCTCCACTGGAATAGTGTGGAGACTACAGGCACCTTGGGTTGGCTTATTGCAAGGTAAATCCCAGAGTAGACCAATGGCCGTTACCAGCGAGAAATCAATGGTAAGCGGCTGTTGCGATACCGCAAGGTCATTTGTAATGGTTATCAAAAAGAGGTAGAGAGTACTGGAAATCTAGGGAGGCTTGTTGTCACTCAGACTCCAGGGAACACCACCGGTTATTATCAGTCAGCAATCACTGACAAAAACCAGTGTGATAACTCCTAGTAAGTACAAATAATAAATAAATAAATAAATAAGTGGGAACTAGTGTGGACGATTGGGTTGGTTGGTAGCTGGAGTTTGAGTAACCGGTGGGGTAGTCATGCTAAATGCACCCGACTGACATAATTATTGCTGCTTTCATTTACTTCATGTATATATATATATATATATATATATATATATATATATATATATATATATATGTGCGTGTGGGGGGGGGGGTATGTGTGTGTGGCCCCCAACTTCGTCTTCTTCATACGTCGTCTCTACCCCCCATTTTTCTTGTCGTAGTGCCTCCTCTGCCTCATTCTCTTGCTAGTGCTCCTCTCTGTTCCATTACAGCCTTGGGGTCAGCCACGGCCAGCGTAAAGGAGACATATCAACTAAGTCGAATTTTTCTGGTGACGTCATGAGGACCGGAAGTGTGTCGTGGCTTAACGCGCATGCGTCCATCTGTAATCAGAGCAAGTAATCAGAGCGATTAGACTCACGTCCATAGGATTATTCATTCACTTAGAAATCATTGTTAACTTTTTCATGCTATTGTAACATTATCCCCCTGCCAAGAACATGGCTACCCTCATAAGTATTATTCATTCACTTGGAAATCATGGTTAATTTGTTCCTTTTTTCAAACGTATTTTCTTTTTATATAGATGTCAAGCGCGAAAGAAAATAAGAAACTTACAACATGGCGTCCAACGATTTAGGCATTGCATTAAAGTTCGAATTTCAAGTCTTAAAAAAATAAATTAGAATTTTATTTCGGGATAAAAAAAATACGATTTTAGACCAATTAATAGGTTTAATCTAAAATCCTCACACTAAATAAATTTTACTATATTGTAAATAAACTGTTCGTTTTACAAAAAAACACATATTTTAATTTATTTCAATAAATTAATTATTATGAAATTTTGATTTTTTATTACTTTACTGAATTCGTAATCTTTCATGTTTGATTTACTTTTCAGTTTAAAAAAAATCAAGAAACATTCCAAAAATAATGAACTTATTTAAAGAATGAATATTAAATCAGATGAACTATTTTTCAAAGAATAATGTTCATTTTTTAAATTCAAAAATGTATCACACAATTTAATTAGTAGTATTCATTAAATTACAGGAAATAACACATTTGCACTAAGATTTTTAATAAAAATTTCGATGGAAGTTATTTTTTACCAATGAAAATGTATTTAACATAATTAAGAAAATCAGTGATGAAATAACGTTGCCAATTTTAAAAATTGAAACTATGGAAATTATTTTTAACCAATGAAAATATATTTAACATAATTTAGAAAATCGGTGATTAAATAACCTGGCAACTTTTTTTTAAATTTAAACGATGAAAATTATTTTTTACCAATGAAAATGTATTTAACATAATTTAGAAAATCGGTGATGAAATAACGTTGCAGATTAAAAAAATTTAAACGATGGAAATTATTTTTTACCAATGAAAATGTATTTAACATAATTTAGAAAATCGGTGATGAAATAACGTTGCAGGTTTTAAAAATTGAAACAATGGAAATTATTTTAACCAATGAAAATGTATTACACTTAATTTAGAAAATCAGTTATTAAATAACCTGGCCACTTTGTAAACATTTAAACGATGGAAATTATTTTTAACCCATGGAAATGTATTTAACACTATTTAGAAAATCGGTGATGAAATAACGTTGCAGGTTTTAAAAATTGAAACGATGGAAATTATTTTTAACCAATGAAAATGTATTAAACATAATTTAGAAAATCAGTGATGAAATAACGTTGCAGGTTTAAAAAATTTAAACGATGGAAATTATTTTTTACCAACGTAAATGTATTTAACATAATTTAGAAAATCAGTGATGAAATAACGTTGCAGGTTTAAAAAATTTAAACGATGGAAATTATTTTTAACCAATGAAAATGTATTTAACATAATTTAGAAAATCAGTGATGAAATAACGTTGCAGGTTTAAAAAATTTAAACGATGGAAATTATTTTTTACCAACGTAAATGTATTTAACATAATTTAGAAAATCAGTGATGAAATAACGTTGCAGGTTTAAAAAATTGAAACGATGGAAATTATTTTTAACCAATGGAAATGTATTTAACATAATTTAGAAAATCAGTGATGAAATAACGTTGCAGGTTTAAAAAATTTAAACGATGGAAATTATTTTTTACCAACGTAAATGTATTTAACATAATTTAGAAAATCAGTGATGAAATAACGTTGCCGGTTTAAAAATTTAAACGATGGAAATTATTTTTAACACCTGAAAATGTATTTAACATAATTTGGAAAATCGGTGATGAAATAACGTTACAGGTTTTAAAAATTTTAACAATCAAAATTATTTTTTTCTAATGAAACTGTATTTAACATAATTTAGAAAATCAGTGATTAAACAACCTGGAAACTTGTTTTTAAATTTAAACGATGGAAATTATTTTTAACCAATGAAAATATATTTAACATAATTAAGAAAATCGGTTATGAAATAACGTTGCATGTTTTAAAAACTCAAACGATAGAAATTATTTTTAACCAATGAAACTGTATTTAACATAATTTGGAAAATCCGTGACTGAATTAACGTTGCAGGTTTTTAAAATTTAAACAATTGAAATTATTTTTTACCCATGAAAATATATTAAACATATTTAGAAAATCAGTGATGAAATAACGTTGCAGGTTTAAAAAATTTAAACGATGGAAATTATGTTTTACCAATGAAAATGTATTTAACAAAATTTAGAACATCGGTAAGGAAATAATATTGCAGGTTTTAAAAATTTAAACGATGGAAATAATTTTTAACAAACAAAAATGTATTTAACATAATTTAGAAAATCGGTGATGAAACAACGTTGCAGGTTTTCAGAATTTAAACGATAGAAATTATTTTTAACCAATGGAAATGTATTTAACATAATTAAGAAAATCAGTGATCAATTAAAGTTGCAGGATTTAAAAATGGAAACGATGGAAATTATTTTTTACCAATGAAAATGTATTTAACATAATTTAGAAAATCAGTGATGAAATAACGTTGCATGTTTTAAAATTTCAACATGGCAATTATTTTTTACCAATGAAAATGTCTTTAACATAATTTAGAAAATCGGTGATGAAATAACGTTGCGGGTTTAAAAATTTTAAACGATGGAAATTATTTTTTACCAATGAAAATGTATTCAAACTTATTTAGAAAATCGGTAATTAAATAACGTTGCAGGTTTTTAAAATCAAAGCAATGGTAAATATTTTTAACCAATGAAAATGTATTTAACATAATTAAGAAAATCAGTGATGAAATAACGTTGCAGGTTTAAAAAATTTCAACAATGGAAATTATTTTTACTAATGAAAATGTATTTAACATAATTTAAAAAATCGATGATGAAATAACGTTGCAGGTTTACAAAATTTAAACGATGGAAATTATTTTTAACCTATGAAAATGTATTCAACTTAATTCAGAAAATCGGTGATTAAATAACGTTGCAGGTTTTTAAAAATTTAAACAATGGAAATTATTTATAACAAATGAAAATGTATTTAACATAATTTTGCAAAATCAGTGATGAAATAGCGTTGCAGGTTTAAAAAATTTCAACAATGGGAATTATTTTTTACAAATGAAAATGTATTTAACATAATTTAGAAAATCAGTGATGAAATAACGTTGCAGGTTTTAAAAATTTAATCGATGGAAATTATTTTTAACCAATGAAAATGTATTTAACATAATTAAGAAAATACGTGATGAAATAACGTTGCAGGTTTAAAAATTTAAACGATGGAAATTATTTTTTACTAATGAAAATGTATTCAACTTAATTCAGAAAATCGGTGATTAAATAACGTTGCAGGTTTTTAAAAATTTCAACAATGGGAATTATTTTTTACAAATGAAAACGTATTTAACATAATTTAGAAAATAAGTAGTTGACTAACGTTGCAGGTTTTAAAAATTTAAACAATGGAAATTATTTTTTACCAATGAAAATGTATTTAACATAATTTAGAAAATCAGTGATGAAATACGTGGCAGGTTTTTAAAATTTTAACGATGGAAATTATTTTAAACAAGTATAATTTATTTTACATAATTTAGAAAATCAGTTATGAAATAACGTTGCAGGTTTTAAAAACTTAAACGATTGAAATAATTTTTAACCAATGAAAATGTATTTTACATAATTTAGAAAATCAGTGATGAAAAAACGTTGCAGGTTTGAATAAATTAAACGATGGAAATTATTTTTTACCAATGGAAATGTATTCAACTTAATTAAGAAAATCGGTGGTAAAATAACGTTGCAGGTTTTTAAAATTTAAACAATTGAAATTATTTTTAACACATGAAAATGTATTTAACATAATTAAGAAAATCAGTGATAAAATCACATTGCAGGTTTTAAAAATTTAATCGATGGAATTTATTTTTTACCAATGAAAATGTATTTAACATAATTTAGAAAATCGGTGATGAAATAACGTTGCAGGTTTAAAAATTTAAACGATGGAAATTATTTTTACCAATGAAAATGTATTCAACTTTATTAAGAAAATCGGTGATTAAATAACGTTGCAGGTTTTAAAAATTACAGCAATGGTAATTATTTTTAACCAATGGAAATGTATTTAACATAATTAAGAAAATCACTGATGAAATAACGTAGCAGGTTTAAAGAATTTCAACAATGGAAATTATTTTTACTAATGAAATGTATTTAACATAATTTAGAAAATCGATGATGAAATAACGTTGCAGGTTTAAAAATGTAAACGATGGAAATTATTTTTTACCAATGAAAATGTATTCAACTTAATTTAGAAAATCGGTGATTAAATAACGTTGCAGGTTTTTAAAAATTTAAACAATGGAAATTATTTATAACAAATGAAAATGTATTTAACATAATTTAGAAAATCAGTGATGAAATAACGTTGCAGGTTTTAAAAATTTAAACGATGGAAATTATTTTTAACCAATGAAAATGTATTCAACTTAATTTAGAAAATAAGTGATTAAACAACCTGGGAACTTTTTTAAAATTTAAACGATGTCAATTATTTTTAGCCAATGAAAATTTATTTAACATAATTTTGAAAATCAGTGATGAAATAACGTTGCATGTTTTAAAATTCAAACGATAGAAATTATTTTTAACTAATGAAAATGTATTTTACATAATTTAGAAAATCGATGATGAAATAACGTTGCAGGTTTAAACAATTTAAACGATTGAAATTATTTTTTACAAATGAAAATGAATTTAACATAATTTAGAAAATCAGTGATAAAATTACGTTGCAGGTTTACAAAATTTAAACGATGGATATTATTTTTTACAAATGAAAATGTATTTAACATAGATTAGAAAATCGGTGATCAAATAACGTTGCAGGTTTTCAAAATTTAAACGATGGAAATTATTTTTAACCAATGAAAATGTATTTAACATAATTAAAAAAATCGGTGATTAAATAACGTTTCAGGTTTTTTAAAATTAAAACGATGGAAATTATTTTTAATAAATAGAAATGTATTTAACATAATTTAGAAAATCAGTGATGAAATAACGTTGCAAGTTAAAAAAAAGTAAACGATGGAAATTATGTTTTACCAATAAAATGTATTTAACATAATTTAGAAAATCTGTGATTAAATAACGTTGCAAGGTTAAAAATTGAAACGATGGAAATTATTTTTACCAATGAAAATGTCTTCAATTTAATTTAGAAAATCGGTGATTAAATAACGTTGATGGTTTTTTTAAATTTAAACAATGGAAATTATTTTTAACCCATAGAAAATGTATTTAACATAATTTTGAAAATCAGTGATGAAATAACGTTGCAGGTTTTTTAAATTCAGACGATGGAAATTATTTTGACCCAAGTAAAATTTATTTTACTTATTTTAGAAAATCAGTGATGAAATAACGTTGCCGGTTTAAAAAATTTAAACGATGGAAATTATGTTTAACCAATGAAAATGTATTCAACTATATTCTGAAAATCAGTGATTACATGACGTTCCAGGTTTTTAAAATTTAAACAATGGAAATTATTTTTAACAAATGAAAATTTATTTAACATAATTTTGAAAATCAGTGATTAAATAACGTTGCAGGTTGTAAAAAATTAAAACGATGGAAATTATTTTTAACCAATGAAAATGTATTTAACATAATTAAAAAAATCGGTGATTAAATAACGTTTCAGGTTTTTTAAAATTAAAACGATGGAAATTATTTTTAATAAATAGAAATGTATTTAACATAATTTAGAAAATCAGTGATGAAATAACGTTGCAAGTTAAAAAAAAGTAAACGATGGAAATTATGTTTTACCAATAAAATGTATTCAACTTAATTCAGAAAATCGGTGATTAAATAACGTTGCAGGTTTTTAAAAATTTAAACAATGGAAATTATTTATAACAAATGAAAATGTATTTAACATAATTTTGCAAAATCAGTGATGAAATAGCGTTGCAGGTTTAAAAAATTTCAACAATGGGAATTATTTTTTACAAATGAAAATGTATTTAACATAATTTAGAAAATCAGTGATTAAATAACGTTGCAGGTTGTAAAAAATTAAAACGATGGAAATTATTTTTAACCAAGGAAAATGTATTTAACATCATTTAGAAAATCAGTGATGAAATAACGTTGCAGATTTTAAAAATTAAACAGATGGAAATTATTTTTAACCAATGAAAATGTATTAAACATAATTTAGAAAATCAGTGATAAAATAACGTTGCACGTTTAAAAAATTGAAACGATGGAAATTATTGTTTACCAAAAAATTTATTCAACTTAATTTAGAAAATCGGTGATTAAATTACATTGCATGTTTTTTAAATTTAAACAATTGAAATTATTTTTAACACATTGAAATGTATTTTACATAATTTAGAAAATAAGTGATGAAATAACGATGCAAGTTTTTAAGATTTAAACAATGGAAATTATATTTTACCAATGAAAACGTATTTAACATAATTTAAAAAATCAGTGATAAAATAACGTTGCAGATTTTAAAAATATAAACAATGGAAATGATTTTTAACCGATTAAAATGTATTTTACATAATTAAGAAAATCGGTGATAAAATAACGCTGCGGGTTTAAAAAATTTAAACGATTGAAATTATTTTTACCAATGAAAATGTATTTAAAATAATTTTGAAAATCAGTGATGAAATAACGTAGCAGGTTTTAAAAATTAAAACGATGCAAATTATTTTTTACCAATGAAAATGTATTGTACATAATTTAGAAAATCGGTGATGAAATAACGTTGCAGGGTTTAAAAATGTAAACGATTGGAATTATTTTTTACCAATGAAAATGTATTTAACATAATTTTAAAAATCAGTGATGAATAACGTTGCAGGGTTTAAAAATGTAACCGATTGGAATTATTTTTAACAAATGAAAAAGTATTTAAAATAATTTTGAAAATCAGTGATGAACTAACGTGGCAGGTTTTAAAAATTTCAACAATGGAAATACTTATTTACCAATGAAAATGTATTTAACATAATAAAGAAAATCAGTAATGAAATAACGTTGCAGGTTTTAAATATTAAAACGATGGAAATAATTTTTACCAATGGAAATGTATTTAACATAATATCTAAAATCAGTGATGAAATAACGTTGCGGGTTAAAAAACAGAAAACGATGGAAATTATTTTTTACCAATGAAAATGTATTTAACATAATTTAGAAAATCGGTGATGAAATAACGTTGCAGGTTTTAAAAATGTAAACGATGGAAATTATTTTTAACCAATGAAAATGTATACAACTTAATTTAGAATCTCGGTGATTAAATAACCTTGCATGATTTAAAAATTTAAAAAAAAGGAAATTATTTTTAACTAATGAAAATGTATTTAACATTATTTAGAAAATCAGTGACTAAATAACCTGGCAACTTTTTTAAAATTTAAACGATGGGAATTATTTTTACCAATGAAAATGTATTTAACATGATTTAGAAAATCAGTGATAGAATAACGTTGCAGGTTTAAAAAATTTAAACGATGGAAATTATTTTTAACCAATGAAAATGTGTTTAACATAATTTAGAAAATAGGTGATTACATAACGTTGACGGTTTTAAAAATTTAAACGATGGAAATTATTTTTAACAAATGAAAATGTATTTAACATAATTTTGAAAATTAGTGATTAAATAACGTTGCAAGTTTAAAAAATTTCAACAATGGAAATTATTTTTTTCCAATGAAAATGTATTTAACATAATTTAAGAAAATCAGTGATGAAATAACGTTGCAGGTTTTTTAAATTTAAACGATGGAAATTATTTTAACCAATGAAAATGTATTTAACATAATTTAGAAAATCGGTGATGAAATAATGTTGCAGGTTTAAAAATTAAAATGATGGAAATTATTTTTAACCAATGAAAATGTATTTAACATAATTTAGAAAATCGGTGATAAAATAATGTTGCAGGTTTAAAAATTAAAATGATGGAAATTATTTTTAACCAATGAAAATATATTTAACATAATTTAGAAAATTGGTTATGAAATAACGTTTCCGGTTTAAAAAAATTAAACGATTGAAATTATTGTTAACCCATGAAAATGTATTCAACTTAATTTGGAAAATCGGTGATTAAATAACGTTGCAGGTTTTTAAAATTTAAACAATGGAAATTATTTTTACAAATGAAAATGTATTTAACATAATTTGGAAAATCGGTGATGAATTAAGGTTGCAGGTTTTTAAAATTAAAACGATGGGAATTATTTTTACCCAATGAAAATGTATTTAACATAATTTAGAAAATTAGTGATGAAATAACGTTGCAGGTTTTAAAAATTTAAACGATGGAAATTATTTTTTACCAACGAAAATGTATTTAACATAATTTAGAAAATCGGTGATGAAATAATGTTGCAGGTTTAAAGATTAAAATGATGGAAATAATTTTTAACCAATGAAAATGTATTTAACATAATTTAGAAAATCGGTTATGAAATAACGTTGCCGGTTTAAAAAAATTAAACGATTGAAATTATTGTTAACCAATGAAAATGTATTCAACTTAATTAGGAAAATCTGTGATTAAATAACGTTGCCGGTTTTTAAAATTTAAACAATGGAAATTATTTTTAACAAATGAAAATGTATTTAACATAATTTTTAAAATCAGGTTATGAAATAACGTTGCAGGTTGTAAAAAATTTAAACTATGTAAATTATTTTTAACCAATGAAAATGTATTTAACATAATTTGGAAAATCGGTGATTAATTAAGGTTGCTGGTTTTAAAAATTAAAACGATGGGAATTATTTTTACCCAATGAAAATGTATTTAACATAATTTAGAAAATCAGTGATGAAACCACGTTGCAGGTTTTAAAAATTTAAACGATGGAAATTATTTTTTACCAACGAAAATTTATTTAACATAATTTAGAAAATCGGTTATAAAATATAGTTGCAAGTTTTAAAAATTTAAACGATGGAACTTATTTTTTTTATAAGAAATAAGGTACAGTTTGGGGTGGAAGAATGGTCCAACCATTTTTTCAGCGACCTTAGCTAGAGCCGTAGTATATAGTTATATACTTATATACGTGTATACGTTCAGAACAGGCGTATATACGTTTTCTATTCTAGATCTGGAGATCTGTAGTAATGAACCAATTTTGAGATAATAGCTAGAAAACTTCTCAGACCTGCCAGTATCCTACATCCTATACAAGCAACCATTCGTTAAAGCATGGAGTAGTGTTGCCACATCTGGGCTGGTGCACCAACCACTAGTCTCTGCCTGTTTAACAGGGTGCAAAAAAGAGCCTCTAACCTAATAGGTCCCGCACTCTCTGCCATGCTCCAGCCCCTGTCCCATCACCGCAATGTTGCACCCTTGTGCTTGTTTTACAAGTATTTAAACGGAATGTGCCCCGACGAACTTACTCCACATGCACCCTCTCAACGTAAATACCACCGACCAACCCGAAAAAAGCAGCAAAATTCCACCCCTTCAATGTAGATGTCCTCTCGCTCTCTCTCCCTGCATTCCCGACTGTATCAACATGCAGACATATAAATGTAATGTGAACAAACATTTTCCTGCACAACTCTCTACTTAGGATACCCCCTTTAAATCTGGCCCCTAATTCACAGTAGCCCTTTACGTCTCACTGGCAATATCTCTCGTTTGAAATGAATAAATGTCTTTTATTATTATTATTATTATTATTATTATTATTATTATTATTATTATTACTATTATTACTATTATTATTACTATTATTATTATTATTAGTAGTAGTATTAGTATTAGTATTATTATTATTATTATTATTATTATTATTATTATTTTTATTATTATTATTATTATTATTATTATTATTATTATTATTATTATTTTTATTATTAGAAAATAAACGGAAGAGCAAACAATAACAATACCATGGGCACTTCCGGTCAACCAGAAATAAGAGTAAAAATGGTAATACAAGATTTAGGGTTCTGATGAAGGGTAGGACGGGGTTCTCGCCCCTTCTCTGATAACACCGGGTGTTCCTTGTTGTATCTTATAAGTTTTTTAGGGGTACGCAGTATAAAAAAGTTGGGAACCAATCCTCTAATACATAAATTACGGCTACATACTATTATCGGAGTGTTGACCTACTTATAAACGGTTGACTCTCGTGTTTCTGCTTTGTTTTCTAAAAGTAGGACCGAGGGGTGGTGGATCAGGGATGGTAGATGTTCGAGGGGTGGTTCCCAGTTTCTATGGGCGCTGATATTGTTGGAAAAACGAAAGTATTAACTTGCCGAAAAAAACAAAAAAACAAGAAAGAGCAATGATGTTGGGTTGTCACGAAAACATTTGGTTGCAGACCAAACTATTCGGCATGGCGTAGGTAAGAGCCATGGCGGGGCGCTGCTTAAGAAGGTTGAGGTGGGGGGGGGATAAATTCGGATCAAAAGTTACCGCAATAATAGATCGGATAAAATCCTTTTGCGTATATGAGGTGTGTCTGAAAAATAACGGGACTGGTTTCACAAACAATTTATTTAAATTTAAAACAACAAACTACACAGTTTCCCCATTTAAAGTGATCCGTCACCTCAACTCTAATGGACTTTCCCATTTTTCTTTTCCGCGGTTTTGTGCACTACTTGGCGGACTATTCTGGATTGTCCCTTAATTCTGTCGTTACGGCTGTTATATTTTCACTTATTGATGCGTTATACACCCGTGGCGTCGTCGGGAATCCAGGTTGTTGCTTGTCTGTGGATACAATCACTCGGACGCCGATGTTTAATTTTTAATTAAAGTTTATTACAAAGAGAACAGTCACAGAAAACATCAGAGAGACAGATTAGTTGCGTACACGTGGGATAGATAGATAAATAGAAGTAAGGGGCTACTGTGAATTAGGGTCCGACAGATGTATATGAGACATTCTACGTAAGGAGTTATGCCGCAAGAGGTTTATTCATATTACATTTATATTTCTACATGTTAATACAGTCGGGAACACAGGGAGGAGAGAGGAAGAATTCCAGAGGCAAGCGGTCCGAGGAAAGAAGCTATTTGATTAGAAAATTTTCCGGCATCTGGGGATATCGACAGTGAAGGGGTGGAATTTTTCTGTTAGCTAGCTAGCTAGCTAGCTAGCTAGATAGATAGATAGATAGATAGCTCGTTCCGCTACACCTACTTACATTTAGCGCGTCCACCACAATTTAGGGACGGCACTCTAACACATATTTCCTGCTTGCAGTCTCGCCAGCCAAGAGAGAGAAAATACGGAAGTCACATGGTTTCGTCGAATTCCACCTTGCCTCACCTCTGACCCTTAAGGTGTCACTCAAACTTTCCCACTCAACCAACGACCGTCGTTATGTAACACATATTTCCTGCTTGCAGTCTCGCCAGCCAAGAGAGAGAAAATACGGAAGTCACATGGTTTCGTCGAATTCCACCTTGCCTCACCTCTGACCCTTAAGGTGTCACTCAAACTTTCCCACTCAACCAACGACCGTCGTTATGTAACACATATTTCCTGCTTGCAGTCTCGCCAGCCAAGAGAGAGAAAATACGGAAGTCACATGGTTTCGTCGAATTCCACCTTGCCTCACCTCTGACCCTTAAGATGTCACTCAAACTTTCTCACTCAACCAACGACCGTCGTTATGTAACACGGCATTTTCTGTTGGGGGGGGGGCGGATTTCAGATTGTCATTTCGAAACAACTACGATATAAAATTTATTCATTAGTTCGCAACAAAGATTTTACACAATTGTCCTTTCTTATAAAAGGGGGAGGTGGAGAATATTAGGCGAATCCCATTGGATGTAAAGTGGAAAAAGATATTCTTGTATTATCTCAGAACTAGCCTAAATTGCTCTATTACCCAGAAGTGGTCTCTCTTGTATGATGTCTGTCTCATATTAGTAGTTTCCTACTTATTACATAATTCCCGCCAAAACCTTCTATAATACTAACACATGGTCTGTACCTCATTAACCTCATTCCCCTGAAGATGGACCCGGATGGGTCTGAAAGTACTTGGGGTACAAATCTAAACTAAGGCAATACATCAGCCAATTCCCCTCCGAAACTAAGATCCTCATTCGGACTATTGAAAGACATGAGTTGTCTCTTATATTCAACAATATATATATATATATATATATATATATATATATATATATATATATATATATATATATATATATATATATATATATATATGGTAAGTCAATGAAAATTGATTAGACCTGCAAATGGAAGCAAATCAAAATCTTCAGTTGTTCAAAACAAGGAGCAGTTTAGTTAATAAAAAACATTTATTTTTCTTCTCTTTCATTCCTTAAACCAGGCTTTTCAAAGATTAAAATCTTATCATTAGAGGAAAATTATGATTGATAAGTTGACAGAAGAGGACTGCCAAATTTCTAAATTTGAAAGAGTTTTTAAAAAAAAATTTTAAGTTCAAACGGGTATGAGAATCACCAATAACGAAATCCAAAAAAAGCGTGGGGTTCAGAAATATTGGTAAATCCAGAGGAATCTGTATAAAAATCCAACGACGACGATTCCAACTAGGTCTGTTTTTTATTAACTAAACTGCTCCTTGTTTTGAACAACTGAAGATTTTGATTTGCTTCCATTTGCAGGTCTAATCAATTTTCATTGACTTACCATATATATATATATATATATATATATATATATATATATATTGTTGAATATAAGAGACAACTCATGTCTTTCAATAGTCCGAATGAGGATCTTAGTTTCGGAGGGGAATTGGCTGATGTATTGCCTTAGTTTAGATTTGTACCCCAAGTACTTTCAGAATAATAAATGTTTTTTATTAACTAAACTGCTCCTTGTTTTGAACAACTAAAGATTTTGATGTGCTTCCATTTGCAGGTCTAATCAATTTTCATTGACTTACCATATTTTTGCTCTATCCAGTATATTGAGCTTTCCTTATTTCACAATAGGTCCAACTCTCTAAAAGTTTACCTTTTAGTTATAATTTTCATATATATATATATATATATATATATATATATATATATATATATATATATATATATATATATATATATATGTCAAGCCCTCCGTTCAGTCTAGAGAGACTATGGACACCCCTGTAAGGGGCTGGCTGCGCGTGTAATTATGAAGCAAGGGTTGCGCAATCCATAATAACATCTCTCCTGCTTGATTCCAATGGCAAGCAATTCAAGACGACTGGAAACAATGCCGAGATAAGCAGAGAGTACATACAGTCACCCATTTAGTACTGGCCAGGCTCGACGTCGCTTAACTTCGGTGATCTAACGGGAAACGGTGTGTCAACGTGATTGTGCCATATATATATATATATATATATATATATATATATATATATATATATATATATATATATATATATATATATATATATATATATATATATATATATATATATATATATATATATATATATATATATATATATATATATATATATATATATATATATGTATGTGTGTGTGTGTGTGTGTGTGTGTGTGTGTGTGTGTGTGTGTCTTTCTTTCTTTATCTTTTAGTATGTTCAAATTGTGTTTAGTTTGCGACTACAAACATAAAATAGAAGCAAATATAATATTTTATGCTACTGTCATAATGGTTAGAATTTTCGCTCATGGACTGGGAGACCGAGGTTCAATTCTCGTTCAAGCCATACCAAAACTCATTTATGCCTCCTTGCTAATTCAGCATTATAATATGTGAATCAAGAATAAGTGGGGAAATCCAGGAACGTATCGTTTTAGTAACCAATAAATAAGAGATCTTTCGGGTCGCCCGCGACTACGGTAAACCTACTTAGTTAATAACTCATATTAAAAAAAAATAAGATATGTATTAAAAATGTTATTAATGGCATATAATAAAATTCACCCCATTTAACTTAATATGTTTAAATACATGAAATTAAAAAATGTGTAAATCGGTTCTTGTCCACAGCTGCACCATTAGTTGTTATTTAATATAGAACACCATGGTTTAGGGTAAATCGTAGAATGAAAATTAAAGTTTAGGATTATGGGATTTGGCCTGGATAAGATTTGGGCCCTTCGGTTTGAAAAATAGTTTAAAGTTGGGGTTACTGTTTGGGTGAGGTTTCTAATTACACGTGAGTTATATTTAGCATGCCTTATATTCTACGTAGCTTTTTTCTGTTTGTTTGGTTCGGATTAAATACAGCTATCAAAAAGGTACATTTGTAAGCAGGGGTTGGAAATCGGTAGGCGGACATTTTTATCAACGGACAGTTTTACCAACGGACATTTTGCCAACGGGAGAAATAATGAAATTTACGATCAAAATTATTTTCATTTCTTAATATAAAAGTTTATCTCTCTAAATAGAACTTTACTTAAACATTTTAATTGTTTAAATATGTTTTTTGGTTTATTTTACTTTCATCTATATTTTCGACATTTATTTTTATTAATAAATGTCGAAAATATTTTCTCAAAAAAAAAAAGAATGAACTATATATATTTTAAAGGTTTAATTGATGTTCTATTATACAGGGTGGGCAAAAATAAGGGTCCTATTTTTTAAAATTCATAACTTTTTTATTTATTGATTTTTTTTTTTTTTTTTTTAGAATAAGTAAAGGACCCCTTCCGAAGCAAGCATGAGCCGTATTAGCCCTAAGGAACGTACCCTCATTTAGAAAACATTATTTTTGCTTAAAAAACTCAAAACAGTGTAAAAAACAATACTTTAGTTTTTGTAAGTTTTAAGAAGTGTTTTTCGGCTAAAATTTGTTTTGTTTATTTCAAAAAATCTCGGAAGGGTCAGTCTACACACACATAAAGTTTGGTGAGTTTAACTTTTATTTTGTGGAAGTTATTCAAATTCAAGTTATTCAAATTTAAAGATAGGACCCTTATTTTGGCCCACCCTGTATTAGTGGTAGTTGTCTGTCTGCGTTCCTAGCTAAATTCAAATAAACTACCAAATGTATACCAACAAACAATATATATTCGGCTTCGGTATTATCTTGGTCAGGTGTTGGTTAGCAATTCACTGTAATATTTATCCATTTGTCGTCAAAAGGGGCCAAATTTATGATCGTGGTATTGGAGAAAGGTGCCTTCATTCAATTAACCAAGAGAAATAACTCTATAAATAGTTTTAAAGTTATTTCCCTTGAAACAATATAGGGGTTCAGGGCTGGGAACAAGAGTACACATGGGGCTTTATTCATTTCCAGGCAACGTCGGGTAGCCCTACTAGTTGCCAACAAAAGCGGTAGTTCATTTTAGTAAAAAGTCTCCTAAGAAGATATACCTTTAATTAACATTTATCAGAGAAGCAACGTTGGGATTTAGGTGGAACTAAATATAACATGTACAAAAAAATATGCTTCCAATGTAAAAGATTCAACGCTGAACCAATTCCCTTTGTAAAAAAAAATGTAAATTACCTCCAAAACTTTTAAAACGAAGTGATTTGTTTTTTTTATTGAATCTTTTACAAACGGTATAAGGAATTTGTTAATGGTATTTGTCTGTTAATATTCAATTTTAACTTAAATTTGCACGTTTTACGGGTGTCACTAGCGTCATCTATTTTTACTTATTATTTATCAAATAAGATTTAAGTTCATAATATCACGAAATCTTCTTGTGAACGTTACTTGAGCAACGATTTGCGATGGACAAGGAATATCTCCTAGATGGCCAAGAAGTCCCAGAGTTTCTTGACTCACTCTACATGATCTTTGTTTGCCGCTCTCCAGTCATTTATGTAAAATTGTATACAGCTATGGTGCTGCAATCATACTTAGAATTCGGATCATCAGTTATAAAAACATTAACCGCCTGGGAACTGTTCAGGCGTGCAACCAAGAGAATACCTACTCCATCAGACACCTGCCATATTCTAAACACCTTGTTTCTCTAGGCTTGGATTCATTGAAGCTCCGACATCTATCAACTGACTTGGTAAACACCCACAAAACTATTAACCATCTCAAATCTGAGCACCTTTTTGATCTCCTTTTGTCTAACACACGTGGACACGCCTACAAAATCCGACAACAGAAAAGTCCCCATGATTTTCCGAAACACTTTTTCACACTCAGAATTGTTGAAGCATGGAACAAACTGCCTGCATCTGTTTTTGGCTGCATCCTATAAAAGCCTCATGCTTCATGCTAAAGCTACACCTGACGTTTTCCATCCTCCATACACATGCACACATGTGAATGCATTTTTGATGCGTTGTAGTGCAACCGAGCAGCGTGCACGATGATTTAATTTTCGTCAGTCTTGGGTGAAAGCAGATATTCTTGGTCGAACAAATGTAATTAGAAATCTCGCCCATACAGTAATTCTTATTCTAACCAAAGGTCGTAAATTTTACCCTGGCTAAACCCCATAACACTAAACATACAATTTACCTCTCAGTAAATAAATTGGGCTTCTTGGCCTTTTGGCTAAGATCAAAGTGTAGTATCTGTTCCGATGGATACTGCACGCCTGTCCTGTGCAGTTCTAGGAGGTCCACCCTCCCAGGCTTTGCCTCCCCTCTTTGGGGAGGAGTAAGTTTATTGCTTACTGCCTGAGGCGCCCCTACCGGGGAATGCCGACGGGGCTGCCCAGGCAATTTTTAAATGGCTAGAGTGCTCACCTCTCGAGCACTGGCTTTTCAAACCCCACTTTCCCGACCCGACTTGGGTCACATCTTACTTGTGGGAGTAAGATAAAACTGGCCTTGTGCCTAACTCCTGGGGAGGAGTAAATAAAACCCTCGATCTTGGCCTTTTGGCTAAGATCAAAGTGTAGTATCTGTTCCGATGGATACTGCACCCCATAGACTGGTATCGTCTTGGCCTTCGGGGCTTGATTTACGCCGATCTATGGGTCTGTCCTGTGCAGTTCTAGGAGGTCCACCCTCCCAGGCTTCGCCTCCCCTCTTTGGGGGGGAGTAAGTTTATTGCTTACTGCCTGAGGCGTCCCTACCGGGGAATGCCGACGGGGCTGCCCAGGCAATTTTTAAACCCCACTTTCCCGACCCGACCTTGGGTCACATCTTACTTGTGGGAGTAAGATAAAAACTGGCCTTGTGCCTAACTCCTGGAGAGGAGTAAATCAATACCCTAAAGCACTGTAAATTTGAACCGTAACGTAGATTCATAAAGTGTCATTTAAAAAAGCGTAAATTGCTAAATGCATATAAAATTCTATTTCTTTAGCAAATTTTAAAACAAAGAATTATCTCCTTTACTTTGCGTTGGTCCTAAAATCAGTGTGCAATATTTAGTTTGAAAATCGACAAATGCCACGACGGGAAGTATTTTTGTAAACAATCCTCTCACGGTACGCTGATTTAGCATTTGCTTGGCCCTTGGAAGAGGGGGGGGGCGTGAAAAGCAGACGGACACACAGTTGTCGTCTTTTATATATGGCGGTGTGCCACGACTCACTGTTTTGGGAAACGCCAGCCGTACTGGATGGTGGAAGGCTTTAGATTGTTTTACACTCCCAGTCCACCGATAAAACATCGTGAAATGCTGGCGGCATTTGGTTGCTTGGCTGTTCAACTAGGGCACGGACTGGGGTTGGAGTGTGGCATGTTGTATAGGGGTAAGAAAGAGACAGACAGTCTAATGAGTAAGAGGTCTTTTTTTTGTTTGTTTCTTTTCCTCACATTGGTACTTGAATGTCTACTCTTGGCAATTTTAATCTAAATCAAATTAGCTTATAATTATATAAGCTCGACTCAACAATTTTTGTATTGAGATAATATTCCTCCTCCGTTTTTATGGGGGGGGGGAGAGAGAGATCCTCCCATGTATTACATCCTTCTTTTATATCTAAAACTTAAAAAAAAAACTTTTCAAATTACTAAATAGTTAAAATTAAAACCCGAACAGACGAAATAGACATTTTCGGTCGGTGTTCAATTGTACTATAGGGATTGTTTGAATATCTCGCTTATTTCGTTTGATTTTCGCACACATTTTGGATTAAATTCATTCAGTAGTGTTACATTGTATTTTTTATCCCGAAATAAAATTCTAATTTATTTTTTAAAGATTGAAAGTCGAACTTTAATGTAATGCTTTAATCGTTGGCAGCCATGTTGTAATTTCCATTTATTTTCTTTCGCGCTTAACCGTGGCCACCGAGAGTTACTACAGGCCAAGCAACTAACTTCCTGCCCCCCTCTGACGTCACTGACTTCCGTGTCAAAACAAGGACCGTAGTAATAACAATAAGAAGGCATTTCGACTTCTCCATTCACTAAATAATCCATCAAAATTTAGGAAATCAACCAATTTTAATGAAATTTTCAGGATTTATTAATTAATGATCACGGAATATAATAAATCCATTACTTTATTATAAAGCTTGGTGCAAATGTATTATTTCTTGTAAACAAAACACACCTTTACTAAAGTTATTCAAAATATCAAAACATGTTGAACATACGATATTGTAAATATTTAAAACAAAGCATTAGAAAACTTTAAAAATTGCATGTAAAAAAGAAAAGAAAAGAACACGGTTCGATTCATCTTGAAACTGATCTTTATTCAATATAAATTTAAAGAAAATAATAATTCACGATCAAATACTGCAAAAAACTGAATTATGAATTACCATTATTTAAACTTCTAACCCAATCAACCGTAAGTAATTCAGACTTTGAAATTTGCTTAAAAATTATACAAAAAAAAATTTCAATGTTAACTGTTTGTTAAATAATGGAATCAAAATTCAGGAAATCAACCAATTTTAAAATAATTTCGCGCTTTTAAAAATTTCATTTCATAATTCACAAAGTTAAAATGCCTACTGCATATGTTTGGATTTCCAAAAGAGAAATAATTACTGCAAATATGGATACACGTAATAATGTTTACACCGACTAAATATAGTGTAGTAAATTTGAATTTTTTTTAATTATATAAAAAATCAAGTCTGAATTACTTATTCATTATTTGATAAAAAAAAGTAGTGTTCCATTTTTTTTTATTACTTTTTTTCGATGTCTTAAGTGTAGCAGAGTTTATCTTTTCTCTACTTTTGTAGATTAAATAAATGAAATAACATCATATTTAATCAAAATTTTCACAAAAAATATTAATTAAACAATGCTTTATTCAATGATAATATCGTTAATTCTTCGAGTTATACTGATTTTATTAACAAGAGTGTAGGGGCATTTTCCGTAATATATACGAAATAGTTTTTTTTTTTTAAATATTTTAAACATATACAGATCTTATTTTCATTTTAAAAAATCATGGATTTTTTTTATATATATAAAAATATACGTTTAGTAAAGGCGTATTTTGTTTTAAAAAAAATAATACATTTTCACTAAGATTTTTTTTAATGTTTCACTATATCTCCTGTGCTTGTTTATTAATAAATATTGAAAATTTCATTAAAATTGGTTGCTTTTCTGAATTTTGGTGAATTTTTAAGTGAAGGGAGGGTCAAAATGTTTTTACATTTTGGGGATCGGCCTTTGATTTTGCACGTACCTATCTCTTAATAGCAAGATAGGAGTTGGTGATTCCATTATTAAACAGACAGTTAACAACTTAACATTGAACTTTTTTTTTGTATAATTTTTAAACAAATTTCAAAGTCTGAATTACTTACGGTTGATTGGGTTAGAAGTTAATGGTAATTCATAATTCAGTTTTTTGAAGTATTTGATCGTGAATTATTATTTTCTTTAAATTTATATTGGATAAAGATCAGTTTCAAGATGCATCGAATCGTGTTCTTTTCTTTTCTTTTTTTACATGCAATTTTTAAAGTTTTCTAATGCTTTGTTTTAAATATTTACAATATCGTATGTTCAACATGTTTTGATATTTTGAATAACTTTAGTAAAGGTGTTTTTTGTTTACAAGAAATAATACATTTGCACCAAGCTTTATAATAAAGTAATGGATTTATTATATTCTGTGATCATTAATTAATAAATCCTGAAAATTTCATTAAAATTGGTTGATTTCCTGAATTTTGATGGATTATTTAGTGAATAGAGAAGTCGAAATGCCTTCTTATTGTCATTATGACGGTCCTTGTTTTGACACGCAATGCAGTGACGTCATTTTCTAGCCAACCGGCCTGTAGTAACTCTCGGTGGCCACGGCTTAACATCAATAAAAAGGAAATATATTTGACTTGAATTTTTTTATAATAAAACGGTTGTGTCTGCGTTTATTTTACACATCCATAAAAAGGAAATAGGTTTTACTTTATTTTATTTATAAAAAAATATGGTGGGGTCTGCATACGCGCTTGACATCCATAAAAAAGGTACTTTACTTTTATTTTATACCTTTTACACCGGCTAAAATAATATCACGTGATCTGGCGGTTTTCAGGGCAGAATTTTTTTGGTCACAATTATATAATACTCCAATAATAATACTTCCTTAAATGCACTATTCTCATATGTATTACGATACAATCATTCTTTCAACTTTAAACAAGTTAGACTCATTAAATTCATTTTAAATATATCTCAGCGAAGACTTCTTGAATAATCACTCATTATAAACACATTTAAAAAAAAAAAACGTAAATGCTTCTACAATTTATTTTAGAATTAGAAAAGGGGGGGTATATATAGTAGACACTCAGGAGTCAAGACAGTTCGCCTAGTACAAGCCACGTGACCTTTCAGGTCACTGCTATCGTGATAAACCATCATAAAAGATCTCTCTCCCTTTCCCTCTCTTTTTTTTGGTTTAATGGATGACGACATAATTTTGTTTTAACCTCTGTTTTAATAGATGACAAAACGATGACGTCATCCAGTGTGCACAGGGACAATAAAAAAGATAACAAGATCTACAGAGTTTTAGTAGCA
Organism: Sepiola atlantica; assembly: GCA_963556195.1. Taxonomy (NCBI): domain Eukaryota; kingdom Metazoa; phylum Mollusca; class Cephalopoda; order Sepiida; family Sepiolidae; genus Sepiola; species Sepiola atlantica. The sequence goes on along the minus strand of OY744532.1, from coordinate 7,971,060 downwards.
TTACACACACGCGACTGCGCGCACACACCCGCATATATTAGTTCAATAATAGATTGGCTCTGAGGAGGTCTCAAAGACCGAAAACCTCTAATTGTCGATGTAAGCTAAACAACCCACAAATGTTTATACAAATAATACATACATACATACATACATACATACATACATACATACATGCATACATACATACATACATACATACATACATACAAACATACATACATACATACATACAAACAAATGTTGGTGTGTACGCATGCGCACACACACACACATACATATATATATAGTCTCGGAAATATCTCAACCATTAAAACTATATAAGGAAAAAAAACAACAAAAAAACCTTAAGTCCGAAGTCGTTCAGTAGAAAATCACTCATGTAAGTCAATTTAATTTTTACAGTTATTATATTAGTTTGCTTCTAACATTATTTAAGGGATCATCAGTTGTTTACCATGAAAAACATATATATATATATATATATATATATATATATATATATATATATATATAAACATTTCTCTATGTATAAACGTATATATACATATGACAGAGGAAATGATGTATGTAAGAGAGTGTGTATATATATATATATATATATATATATATATATATATATATATATATATATATATATATATATATATATGTAAGTCCCACTGAGTGGTACGTATGACCAAAAAGGGGAGGGGTGGTAAGTCTAAGGCTCCAGTTTTTGTTGGTTGCATTTTAATGGAGGCCAACTAAACTCGTCGTTGGGATGGTGTTCGCTGCTCGAATACTTCATATGAAGGTCTGTTGTTTGTTTTTTTTAATTGTTCAGTCTTTTCTGTTTATTGTTCTCTGAGAAAAAAAAAAGACGCTCATTTGTTTGTTTGTTTTTCAGAAAACAATTGTTCTGGACATTTTTTTCCTGTTGGCTTTTTTATTCGTATCAAAACGAGAAAAAGAAAATAGCTACGCATGTTTATATTTCTTATATTTCGTAGGTTGGTTAACTCCCAGAGGCTAAGCTTAGATAATAATAATAATAATAATAATCTCTCTCTCTCTCTCTCTCTCTCTATATATATATATATCTATCTATATATATATATATATATATATATATATATATATATATATATATATATATATATAATTATAATATTATAACATAAAATGAAGTAATAAAATAAGGTGCCAATCAAACTTTATTATTGGCACCTTATTTTATTACTTCATTTTATATTATAATATTAATGCTCTATCCAGTATATTGAGCTTCAGTTTTTATCCGGATGTTTCATTAATTATAAGATATTAGTTGACGCTTATATCTTTTGTTGGATTGCTTATATATATATATATATATATATATATATATATATATATATATATATATATATATATATATATATATATATATATATATATATATATTATAGACGCTCTTTTTAAGTTGTAAATTTTCTTGCCGTTATAATAATAAACAAACGCAACAGTTAACACATTGTTTGTTCTTTTGTTTGTGCACGGACTCTTCTTAGGATTTTGAGTATCAACCTACCTAAAAATATATTTTCAGAAACTCTATAGCCCAGGATACTTGCATAATATATTTAATTTTGATTAAAGAGGCTACGTTGTTATCAAGATGACATTTATGAAAAAATAAGAATATAAATGTTAATAAGGGGTCTGTGGCTTGAAGCAAGGGTTCGCATGAGTCCTCGTGGATTCCCGAGAAACGCCTGGTGTGCCTCAACGGGCTTAAAGTTATACAACTTTTACGAAATTGATATTTATTTAATGTTACTTATCTTAAGCGTCTCCTACCCAATCATTGCTGTGTACATCCAACACCAACAATTGAACATTTTAATATGTAGAAAATAAGAAATTAAAAAAATAAGTTGGTGTTACGAGCTGGGTGTAAAAAGGACATAGGGTTTCTCATTAAACCCCGGTAAACACGCCCGGTCTTTTTGCTGCTGCTGCTGCTGCTGCTGCTGATGATGATGATGATGATGATGATGATGATGATGATGATGATGATGATGATGATGATGATGACGACGACGACAACAACAATAATAATAATGACAACAACAGCAACAACAACAATAATAATAATAATAATAATAATAATAATAATAATAATAATAATAATAATAATAATAATAATAATAATAATAATAATAATAATCACAATAAGGGTAAACAAACAAAATCATTTCTCACAAGAACACACACATACTTACACACATATACTTACATACATACTTACACACATATACATACATACTTACGCACACATACTTACGCATACTTGTAAGTAAACGAAACAAGGGATAGTCTTAAGATACGTCCATTCAATCTACGCAGTTAGTGATGAAAATGCTAGTTTAAATTTAAGCGTGACAAGCTAACGGACAGATCTGACAAAAGGGTATTATAGTTAACAAGGGGAAAAAAGAGTTGAAAAAAAATATATTCAACAAATAACTTTTATCAAAAACAAGAAGCTTTAAATTTTTATCGACCTGCATTGTTTTTCAGTTTTTAAACTTTTTGTGGGTGTATTTTTTTAACGAGTTTTGATCGGTTAAAAATGAAATTTTAATGCGTTTAGTGACAGTTTGTAATTCTAATAAAAATAAGTTGCACTATATCAACGCTTTAGGCCTATCGTGGTCGTCCATTTTGGTTTTGACAAGCCTTCGAGGCTACGAAACAAAATATGAAAAAAAATACACCTGTAAAAAGTTTGAAAACTGAAAATCTATGCAGGTCGATAGAAAATTAAGTTTTCTTGAGTTTGGTAAAAGTTATTTATTGTTTTGTTATTCACGCCTTTTTGCGATGTTAACTGTACGACACTCTTGCCACACATCTTTTCATAATGACCCAAAGATGCCTCTAAAGAGTTTAAGAAAACAGACCTGATTTTTGGAAATGTGTTCATTTAACTTTTTTTTCTGTTTTTAAGTTGTGTGTTTTTTTTGTTGTTATATTTACTAATTGGTCAGCGCTTATGAAAGTCCGGGGTAACTCGAATATAAAGGTTAAAGAGATGTTCAGTAGGACGATGATCGCCTTGTATCATTGATTGATACACGCCATAAACTGGTATCGTCTTGGCCTTCGGGGCTTGATTTACGCCGGTCTATGGGTCTGTCCTGTGCAGTTCTAGGAGGTCCACCCTCCCAGGCTTTGCCTCCCCTCTTTGGGGAGGAGTAAGTTTGTTGCTTACTGTCTGAGGCGCCCCTACCGGGGAATGCCGACGGGGCTGTCCAGGCAATTTTTAATGGCCAGAGTGCTCACCTTCTCGAGCGCTGGCTTTTCAAACCCCACTTTCCCGACCCGAGCTTGGGTCACATCTTACTTGTGGGAGTAAGATAAACCTGGCCTTGTGCCTAACCTCCTGGGGAGGTAAATAAGATGATCGCCACCACAAGAGAATTGGAAACAATGAGTGGAATGAGCAGACGATTACTTAAGAGGAATTGATTATCCAAGATGGCGGCTCAAGTTGAACTTACGAAAGTTTGCCATAATTTTCAAACTAATCATCACCAAATAAACTGGGCGCATAATTAGGGGCAAACGGACAGACGTTTTTGGGAGACAGACTGACATGAACGCACCTAACAAAATGACAGGAATCAATGGAGACACAAACACAGATATACGTTATTGTGTCTAATTTTAACCTTACTGGGGAGATACAGTACACACACATACACACACACACTATTTGAATTATCTATTAGACACCATCCCGAATGGCTTTGGTCTCTCTGCACAGGGTTTGTCAGGACAACCTGACATGAGGATACTTCACCCTACAACGAAAACCATGACCAAAAATTCAAAATTACATAGTATTCGAAGCACAAATAAGATCCCCCCAGCACGACTATACACTTGCTCATATGAAGAATAGTGCATATTCTCCTAGTGGTGCTACCTCAAGTAATAACACTTAGCTGGATACTCCACCAGACTAGATGAATTCTTGTCCTGGAATCCGGTAAGCTCAAGAGACCACAAAAAAGATATACTACAACATAGTTAACTGGTCGATTGGGGAGAAGAAAATTAATGTTCTGTACTTTTTAACAAACTCAACGTTTGAGAAATAAAGGAGAACTTTAATAGAATATTCGAATTTCTATGTATCTCATATAGAGATAAAGTGTTAGCCCCAGGTAGGGGCTCCTAGATTTCTGAGAACTTCGACTAAAGTAAAGTGAAACAAAGAGTGCAACAAACATGGTACTTAACTACTAATCGCATTTGGATTTCGAATCTTTACGTGAATGCACTCGCTACTCGCTGATGAGTCGTAGACGATAAAACAGCTGGATAACTATATATATATATATATATATATATATACAGGGTGTCTCAAAAAAATGTACTCACTCGTAGAATGACGAGAAAACTTTTATTTATGAACATAGAGTGAAATGAAATAGCATCGAATACATGAGACAGATGTAATTGAAGAATCATGTTCGCAAATGTTCAAACTGATGGCCATTATTGTTCAAACAAAGCTGATAACGCGCACCAAGGTAAATAAAGGTTTTCTCGTCATTCTAAGAGTGAGTACATTTTTTTGAGACACCCTGTATATATTAAATTATATTTACCTACAGACGACGTCGTTTAGAGCTTTTGCTTTCATCAGTGTGCAGGGAAGTGGTAATTTCAGATGGTCATAAGGCACGAACCTGGTTCACAGAGCCACCTTTGACACCGCACGCTTTCACTCTATCCTCACGGCCATAGGAAATTATCACATACGGAGAAGTTAAGTTATATTTATGCTGATTATAGCATAAACATCAAGGCAGGCTAGAGGACTCAACGAAATTACTCGGAGCCTTGCTTTGTAGCATAAGTTAATGTCTATTCTTTAATATATCCTAACAGTGCTCAACTTTTATTTTCTTAAAGAGGCTTTTATAATAATATTTATAAATAAATGTTTAATCTCTTCATATATATAGTCTAAAGAAGCTTTGAGTTATTTTAAACAAAAAGATAAAAAAAGGAAAATGCAGTTTAAATTCCTAGAGAAACTATCTAAATCCAAAATAGTGCAGACTTAACATTCGTTGGAAAATTCATAAATAAATAAAATATATAATAGTAAGTAAATAAAATAAAAAGGGGATTAAGTATCTAACAGTGAAACAAAAACAGGAGACCTTAACGCAAGCATCTAATATTAACAGGGGGATCATCAGCTGTTTACCATGTAACTGTTTCGGAGATTTAAAAACAGGACAGTTATATGCACGGCTCTCCAATGGTACAGATAAAACTACCATTTCCCCAATAATCAAGTGTCGAAATAATTCAGCTTAAAATGTTACTTATATATAAATAAATAATAATAATAATAATAATAATAATAATAATAATAATAATAATAATAATAATAATAGTAGTAGTAGTAGTAGTAGTAGTAGTAGTAGTAATAATAATAATAATAATAATAATAATAATAATAATAATAATAATAATAATAATAATAATAATAAATAAATAAATAAATAAATAAATAAATAAATAAATAAATACTATCTAAACACTACACCCCAAGAAGCATTCTGCGATATGGTAGCTAGAAATAAAATTATATAGGAATTAAAGTTGCATTAAAAAAAAAAAAATTAAAAAAAAACTTTTAAAAAAAACTTTAGTACCTTAGGTACCAGAAAGGCAATTAGATAAGAGGAAGGAAACCTAGCCATATAGATCTAAATACCCAATATATAGTCTAAAGAAGCTTTGAGTTATTTTAAACAAAAAGATAAATATTATTTTTTTTATTTTTTAATGGTGTTCTAATGCACTATTTTTAATTATTGGTTCCCTTATTGTATTAAATTCTATACTAAGTCTACTGGTGAGGCCATTGTCGCCCAACATATGTGCTGCTTCTTTAAGACGTCTTACTTTTCCACGTTCTTATTTGTCTATAGTTTTTACGTTGTCCCACAAGGTTTGGTAATTTCCCCTTTCCCTATGTTCGGCTATTTCCGACTTTTCGATGTATACCCGTATTACAACTTTCAAATGTTCTTCTAGCCTCACCTTTGTATATTTTACCACACTTACATAGAATGGCTTCGTCATGATGTTATATGTACGAATATCGGACGAGATATTTTCGGACAGTCGATCGCTCTTGAATACTGTCCTGATATCATGTGGATTGCATATTCTCTTAACTTTTTTCAGACAAGCCCTTCATATGTGGTAGACAAACTTTGGTGATTTTTCGGGTTGTGTCCTTTGATGTTTGATCCCAATCTCTTGGAGTTGATGTCATGCTATCTGGATAATTATTTCGGTGGAGGGTGTCTCTTAGGTTATCTACCATCTCTTGATATGTAATATGGTGTTAGTACATATTGTCTTTGCTCAGTGTTGTAGGCAACAAACGATTCCTTTCTTTACGTGACATGTATGGTGGGAGTTGAAATTGAGGTATTGTCCAGTGAAAGCTTAATCACTGATCAGTGCAAGTTATCAACACATCTAGGAATGACACTTTGTTATTATGTTCTATTTTCCATGGTGAACTGTATAGATGGACGGATGGAGTTTACATGACCCAGAAATGCTTGAATATCCTTCTGATGTGGCCAGAGAATGAACGTGTCATCGATATATTGCAGCCACATTGAAGACTAGTGATGTGTATCCTAATGCCATTGACCAGTACTGGCGATAATGGTGATCCCATAACCAGACGTTATTCCTGTCGATATATGCCAGATCCCACCACGAAGTAGATTCTTTCTGCACAGAAAGTCAACATCTTCATCAGATTATCTATTCGGATGCAGGGGCGTCCGTCCAGTGAAGTATCCGAAGCTAACTCATCCCGTACCAAAATCACTCTCATCAGTGGGTGCCTTCGTGAACGAACTTATTACGTCTAGACTCGCCATCTGGTTGGAAGCGCTGAGTTTACATCGTCCGAAACGCCATGGAAATAACAACGAGCATGGAAATAGTAGTCCGAATAATCCAAATAATACATGAATTATGAGGTTTATAAAATATAAGAAAATAGGAAAAACATTGATGAACTCTCTTTTAGAAAAAATGACTTCTAGAAAATTTGATAGGGGGAGGGGGGGCTGTGATAGATGTTCGGTAGATTGATTTCATCTTTTACTGACAATTCATGCAATTTGCCAAATTATTTTTCAGATGTGGAAAAAATATGTTATTGTAAATTATTGACAGCTGCATTAATTGATATCTCTAAAAGAAAATGTCGATTTATATCTTTTTACTTCAGTTGACATCTCTAAAATCACATATTCGCATCTTTTAAACTCAAGTAACATCTCCGAAAGCATTAATTCACATCTTTTACATTAGTTGACATCTCTAAAAATACATTAATTGACATCTTTTACATTAGTTGACATCTCTAAAAAATACATTAATTGACATCTTTTACATTAGTTGACATCTCTAAAAAATACATTAATTGACATCTTTTACATTAGTTGACATCTCTAAAAATACATTAATTGACATCTTTTACATTAGTTGACATCTCTAAAAAATACATTAATTGACATCTCTTAAACTTGGTTGACATCTCTGAAACGGCGTATTAATTGACATCTCCTACACTCACTTAATATCTCTTAAAATACAAACGAATTGATATCTCTTAAACTCAACTGACATTTCAAAAACGGCATATTAATTGACATCTGTAAGACGACATATTGATTGACATATAAAAAAACATTAATTGATATCTCTTAAATCTAATTGACATTTATAGAAACATTAAATTATATCTCTTAAACTCAGTTGGCATCCCTAAAAAATACATATTAATTGGCATCTCTTAAACGATATATTAGTTAAACTCAATTGACATTTCTATAAATAACATTTATTGCCATGTCTTAAACTGAGTTGACATTTTTAAACAGATATTAATTTTCAGACATAGCAAGTTGCATTTCTTAAATTCAGTTGATATATTTTAAAATACTTGACATCTCTTAAACTTAGTTGACATCTCTAAAAACATTAATTGAATCTTTCAAACTCAGTTGACCTATCTAAAAATACATATTTAGTGACGTCTCTTAAACTCACTATAAGGTCTATTAATTGATATCGCTGAAATTCAGTGACATGTCCAAAAATCCTCGTTTATTAATATTTCCTTATTTAATTGACACGTTTAATAAGACATATTAATTGGCATACCAGCAAGTCCTGGGTGCATATACCAGAAAGAACAGTTGGAAATAAGTTATACACCATGCACTATGACTATGCAATCCCTGTAGCTACATATCTAGAAAACGGAGCTGTTGAACCTGACATAGTAATATAAGACATAAGGGAGAAAGTAGCAACCCTAGTTGAAGTCAGTGTCCCTAATGATACAGGATTAAACAGAGCTGAAAGGGGAAAAATTACGAAATACAAAGGTCTTATGTACGACATGCAAAGATACTGCAATCTTAGGAAGATCTCCGTCATTCCAGTAATTATAGGAGCAACTGGGCTCATGAAAAAGAATTTAAAAAACTACCTGGCGAATATACTCGGTGAACCAAGTGCAAGAGAGATACAAACAATTGCACTTAAAGGGACGGTTAGAATCTTTAAAAGATCCTTCGGTTGGAGTATCTAAAATAGTCGGTGAATGTCTGGCATCCGGTAGGTTTCCCCATCCCCAGCAAAAACAAAAGAAAAACAAACTCAGCTGACATCTAAAAATGTTCGATTGATTTGTTTAGTTCTGATTAGTGAAAATTCATAAAAATATGACAAATTCGTTCCAAACTTTGGTGATAATAATATTTTGGATTTTTGACATCCATTAGACACAATAATTGATTTTGCTTTTCAGCCATTGTTTAAAATGAGAACAGATATTTAAACTTACGTACTAACAAATACTGAGGGAAGTTGTGTCCGGCAATCTAACCTAGTATTTTAATTAGTAATTTGATATTCACTGTGTATGACTGGAATTTAGTTATTAGCGTAAATTAAAGAATACACTACCTCATCTCAAACAAATCAGAAAGGAAGAAACTTAGTTAAATAATCCCATCATGCTTTTACGAATGTATTGTGTGAGCGAGAAAGGGAAGAAAGGAAGAGGCATATATAGAGATATATTAAGAGAAAGAGAGAGTAAAGGAGAAACAGAAAGAGAAAAAGAATTACAGAAAAAGAAGAAGAAACGGCTAAGCAGAGAGAGAAAAAGGGAGAGAAATAAAAAGAAAGAGAAATAGAAAGAGAGAAAGAAAAGTGGAAAGAGAAAGAGAGAGAAAGAGAGAACAAAAGAATGAGAGAGATTGAGTAAAAGAGAAGTTTATTTCTGTCGATCAAAGTCGATGAAATATGTGACCCAATAAATGTTGACCTTTGACTTTTTTGTGTTTTTCTTTCCCACCATTTTCCCCGCGTACTTCCAGGGAAATTAGGTTCATCATGGATACCGCTTCGGTGGAACGGCCCGCGACTCACCTCCAGCCGCGATGGATCGGTCAGTCTCGCATCAGCGTGGCTGGTCCCAGCTGTTACGTGGAGTTGTAGGTAGGAGAGCTTGGTGATGTGGGGGGTACACTAAGGAAAGAAAGTAAGAAACACTTATCTTCCGCTGAACAAAAAATGGACGCTTCAAAAGAACTGTGTTTTTTTTTTGTTGTTGTTTTTTTTAATTCAGATGTCAAGAAATCTTATTGATATTCGAGAATATTTTGTCAGGCTGCCATCAGAAATATTTAGGAACATTAAAACCCAGTGTGACTAAGGGTAAAATAAAAGGTAAGCTACAAAGTGGGGGTTTAATAGAGGGACCAAATATTGTTTTATTTCGAGAAAGATTTCTACTCCGTTGACTGAGGATAGAACAGCCAGAAGGCTAGGCAGTGCGAGAATACAGTCTTATAATCAATTATCTCAGGGGGAGATAAATCAGCAAGAAAAAGTTTCATGAATTACCTGCCTTCATTAGATCTTCTGATGTGATTCTTACGGTTGTTATTGTGGGTAAGGAAATCAAGATATCGTTCTAAAAAATGAAGTCTTATAAATTGAACATTTTTAGAATGAACGTATCTTGTTTAGCGGTGGACAGATTCATTATAGGAATGATTTTGAATATATTTTATATCTTAAGAAATAATTATTTTGCACTAAATATACATTAATAAACGCGTTTACACACAAAAAAAATCGTTTAAAGATATTTTAACACACACATACAAAAACATTCCGGGGTGAACCTATTTAATTGCCTACCCGCAAAGACAGATTTAGACACAACGTTGGTTTTTAATGTGAGGAAAATTCAACTTCCAAAAAAGGGGAACTTTGAATTGGGGGAAAAAATAAAAATTGCATAAGTCTATAAGGATTCCTCCTTCAATGATCGAGAACAAAAAAGCTAACGTGTAGTATCTCAACAGGTATTGCCCTTTGTTTCTAGTCAAAAGACAAGAACTAAAAGTATAGTAAAAAAATATATATATTCACAAACATTACCATAAGGATATTCACCAAACAAGAAACGTCCATCTCAACAAATATCGATCGTAATTCCTTTTATTTATTATTAAATTAAAGTACACGTATCTTCTTTTTTTTGTCAACATTTCTTATCAGTTTTCGATCAGAATATACAAGGGGAGTAATTAAATATATTCTCAGTCTTGTTTATCTTCCCTTAGATCGTTTCTTAATAATATTTTTGCTTTTCGAAATAAATCTTCCAAAGGTTTAGCTGTGCTGTTAATTTCTTATATATATATATATATATATATATATATATATATATATATATATATATATATATATATATATATATATATATATATATATATATATATATATATAAAGATAGAGGAAAAATGCCTTCAAAGAAACCATGTGTTAGAGGCAGATATTTTATTAAATCAAAATAAAAATAAAAATATTTCAATACATTTCTCAAAATATTTCAAAATACCTTCCCTTTTTTTTTCTTCATCTTGATTTTTTTAGCTAATATTTCGCTTGATAAAACAAGCTTCGACAGAGCTTAGACAAATAAAAGGTATAAACCTTTTTTTTTTTCGTAATATCCTTCTTGGTCTTGTGGAAGTGTCTCGTCCGATGATGTGGACTAACGGTGAAAAAAAAAATCAAGATGAAGAAGAAAAAAAAAAAGAAGGTATTTTGAAATATTTAGACAAATGTTTTGACATTTTTAAATTTTTATTTTGATTTAATAAAATATTTGCATCTAACACATGGTTTCTTTGAAAGCATTTTGCCTCTATCTTTATATTAAAATTGAAAAGATGCTTAACAAATGAACTTTTCCAAATTTATATATATATATATATATATATATATATATATATATATATATATATATATATATATATATATATATATATACAGGATGATTCATAAGTCACTTAGCTATTTATTTTTGAAATTCTAAAGTTAAAAAAATACGGTAATACAAAACAGAAAGTTTATTCAACAAATTCATTTATGGGAGTTTAAAATTACAACAAATTTTCAAAATTTCCACCTTCGTTCTGCATGCATAGCTCCATTTTTTTGCAAGGAATTTACAACTCTTTGTAGCATATTTGATTGATTAATTTTAACAAACTCGGCAGTGATTTTTTATTTGAGGTCGTCATTGCCTTTCAACCACTGGCGTAGCTAGGGGGGCGAGGGGGGCGGGCCGCCCCGGGCGGCACACCTGAGGGGGCGGCATTTTGAGAGGGTAAAAATAGAAAGTAGAGAAAAAAATTAAAAAAAACAAAAGTTAACAAAAAATATGAAATTTTATACTATAATTTTATATAATAATAAATTTAAATGAGAACATTTGAAAACCTGAAAATGTTATGAAATGATAAAATCATTTTTATTTACTTTTTTGTCGTTGTTGTTAAAGTCCGAATTTTCGCCAAATAACATGGATGTATCAAGGAGAGAATAGTCCGATGTAGTTTTCTTTTCTTTGTCTTCATAATGTTATTATTAAGAGGGCGAGCCCTCCGAAGAGAAAAAACGTCTTGTATCGGTGCTTTTTTAAATCCGTGTGTGTAATCGCTCGGTTTTCAGAAATTTGTTGTTGTTAATAACGTTTCAACTCTTTTAAAAATAGTTTTAATATATTTTAAACAAATGTATGTATGAATGGCAAATAAGGCTATAAATTTATTTTTTGTGAGAGAACTGTCGCAAGGCATCAAGTCGGTTGAAAATTTACAAACAGATTTTTCGCGCCATTAATTATTTCTGGAGATATACTCAGTGACCGGCTGACCTAACAGGATAGGGCCAAGCCTAGGCTTCGGCCAAGCACCAAAAAAACAAAATGACCTCAGAAAGATTTCATACTTAAAGGGGAACTTTCATATAAATTTTTATCGAATAGGTGCGAAAAGAAAGTTGGATATTTGGGTGTATATACACCGACATCAAAGAGGAAATAACATTAGATGCGAAAGTTTGAATTCATTAATTTTATTACTGTCCAAACGTTTGTTTTTGTAGCATACTTTTTATAACTCCTTGTAAACTTTACAATTGCTAGCTGGGGGATCGGACAAAATCACCCCGGGCAACCCCCACCATCTACTTAAAACAAAAGGAAAACAGATAAAATCTCAAATGAATAAAAAATATTAAAAATCAGTTTTCATATTTTAATTTTAATTTAATTGAATTTAGGAAAATTAGATACCGTAGAACTAATTTTCGCAAGGTATGAAAATTAAGAATAATGTTAACTTAATAATAATGGACCAGTTTTCCTACCTAGCAAAAAATTTTCCATGGACGAATTATCCATGGGCGAATTATCCATGGACGAATTTTCCGGGCACCCAAATGCCGGGGGGGGGGGGGCGGCAAATTTTACTACCGCCCCGGGCGGCAAAAGGTCTAGCTACGCCACTGCTTTCAACAAGTGTGGGAGATTCATCAAATGTGGCCATATGAATAACAATAAAAATTCGCTCTTCAATTGTAAATGACATACTGCCTGAAAAAAAAGCACATATGATGATTTACACAAATTTACATCAATAAAAATAAATATATATAGAAACAAATATATAAACGAACAAATTTAAAATAACAAATAGCAGTAATTAGAGAGTAAGATAACAGTTATCAAAAGTTCATAGTATGTTTGTGCTTCATATGGTAATCATTTTAAATAGCAAAGTTACTTATGAATCACCCTGTGTATATATATATATATATATATATATATATATATAATATTAAATTATTTTTTATATATTACCTACGACGTCGTTTCGAGCTTATGGCTCTCATCAGCACAGGGAAGTAACAATCTCCGACGGTTCACAGAGACACCTTGAATCTGTGAGCGTTCACCTAGTCTAATTACGGCATGAGGGATTGTCACGTAATAACAGAGAATTTAAGTGATATTTACACTGAAAGCAGCGCGCATAGATATCTAAACATTCTATAGTACTCAACAGCAGAGTCGGCGCATTGCTTTTAGGTGAATGTAAATTTTTAATCTTTTCCACAGTGCTCGACTTTCAATTTTACTTGAAAGGGGCTTATGATGATATTAAATTATATTTTAATATGTTACCTACGTAGGACGTCGTTTCGAGCTTGTGGTTCTCATCGGCGCAGGGAAGTAACAATTTCAGACGGCATAGGGCGCGAATATATATATATATATATATATATATATATATATATATATATATATATATATATATATATATATATATAGTTCTTTGTAATATAGTAGGAAAATTATATAGAAACCTTTTTTTTATTTTTTTTATTTTTTTTATATTATATTATTTTTTTATTTCTCTTCTTTTTTATATTCTTATATCTCTTCAAATCTCCTCCGATTTTAAATCTCAACCGTTCCATTACACTAAATTTAAATTCAAACAAACATACACAACACGCTGAGCAAATAACACGTCCCAACGAGAGTGTCACGTGACTTCACATTTCAAAAACAGATGACAACAGATGCTGAAGAGAGCCGGATGGCTATGTCTTTCCATGCTTTAAACTGACGGTACGAATGTTGTACTAATTTTTCTGTACCAAACTAAATAAATAGATAAATATATATATATATATATATATATATGTATATATATATATATATATATATATATATATATGTGTGTGTGTGTGTGTGTGTGTGTGTGTGTGTGCGTGTGCGTGTGTGTGTGTGGAACGACTGCAAATAACTAAATTCAATTTCAATCTTCTAATTATTGAAAAAAATTGTTTTTTAATGGACGTCAGTTTAGAAGCTTTTCAAAGATAACAGTAATTATTTGTAGAAAATATATTTTTTTTAAATTTCAATTTCACAAATAAAATTAGTAATGACCTAGCTGTATCTACCTGGCGTTTCCCGGAAGTCACTTTTTATTTTAATTTCTTATTCGCGTTTATTCATTTTTTTTTTTTAATCGCATAAATAATACTTTCGAGTTCATTTTTTAATCTCTTTTTAAATGTATACATAATAAGAAGCTAAGAGTCGGTCAACAAGCGAGCCGATAGAGAGCGGGGTAGTGCTGATTACGTGGCGAATGCAGGAGGATGGAAACTGGCTACGCAGTTCCAACCATGTCTACGAGAGAAGAGAGAGGAAATAATGTATTGATAGTAAATCTAAAGTTTTAAAAAAATAATAATTCAATGTATCATTATCACAGTTACACTGAAGCGAGAAAAACACACACACACACATGCAGTTGTCTCATAATTTTATTAATACAGATAAATAGATGTAGATTGTATGACATTAGGTTATTTTTCTGGGTAATTTTTGTTGTTTTTTTGAAGCGTCCATTTTTGTTTTTAAATGTTAATATTTTACTTTCACGCGTAATATTGGCATGAGTGTAGATTTTTCGTAAACATTAAAAAAATAAAAATAAAAAAACATTTAAAAAATCAAACCCATATAAAAAAATCAAAAAAATAACATGATTTTTTTCTTCATCAAAAACATTTCATCTTTTAACCTGCATTTTGAACGTTTGTGATTTTGTGTGAGTAAATTGCATGAGTGTGCTTCTAAAATCTGAACGATGATTGGTTCATTTGTTATCAACCAACTTTTGGTGTTTCTTTACAATAAACCCGCCATGAAAAATGCCCCTTATTATCTTTTGCATAGTTCCATTGTTTTTTAAGAAGGGGGTGTCCCATAGGAGTAAACTCTTAGAATCTCAGTGAATTTCCAAAAAAAGACAAGTATATGTTTTGTTTTTTTGTTTTTTTTTTAATTTAATTCAATACATAATAACATTACGGAGATCAGCCATGAGTATTTCCTCCACCTAAAAAGGGTTAATATTTCCTCCACCTAAAAAGGGTTAATATTTCCTCCACCTAAAAAGGGTTAATATTTCCTCCACCTAAAAAGGGTTAATATTTCCTCCACCTAAAAAGGGTTAATATTTCCTCCATCTAAAAATGGTTAATATTTCCTCCACCTAAAAAGGGTTAATATTTCCTCCACCTAAAAAGGGTTAATATTTCCTCCACCTAAAAAGGGTTAAAATTTTCTTCCATCTAAAACAGGTTAATATTTCCTCCACCTAAAAAGGGTTAATATTTCCTCCACATAAAAAAGGGTTAATATTTCCTCCACCTAAAAAGGGTTAATATTTCTTCCACCTAAAAAGGGTTAAAATTTTCTTCCATCTAAAACAGGTTAATATTTCGTCCACCTAAAAAGGGTTGATATTTCCTCCACCTAAAAAGGGTTAATATTTCCTCCACCTAGAACGGGTTAATATTTCCGTCGCCTAAAAAGGGTTAATATTTCCTCCATCTAAAAAGGGTAATTATTTCCTCCACCTAAAAAGGGTAAATATTTCCTCCACCTAAAAAGGGTTAATATCTCCTCCACCAAAAAAGGGTTAATATTTCCTTCACCTAAAAAGGGTTAATATTTCCCCCACCTGAAACGGGTTAATATTTTTTTCGCATAAAAAAGGGTTAATATTTCCTCCGCCTAAAAAGGGTTAATTTTTCTTTCACCTAAAAATGGTTAATATTTCCTTCACCTAAAAAGAGTTAATATTTCCTCCACCTAAAAAGGGTTAATATTTCCTCCACCTAAAAAGGGTTAATATTTCCTCCACCTAAAAAGGGTTAATATTTCCTCCATCTAAAAAGAGTTTCTATTTCCTCCACCTAAAAAGGGTTAATATTTTCTCCGCCTAAAAAGGGTTAATATTTTTTCCACCTAAAAAGAGTTAATATTTCCTCCACCTAAAAAGGGTTAATATTTCCTCCACCTAAAAAGGGTTAATATTTCCTCCACCTAAAAAGGGTTAATATTTCCTCCATCTAAAAAGAGTTTCTATTTCCTCCACCTAAAAAGGGTTAATATTTTCTCCGCCTAAAAAGGGTTAATATTTTTTCCACCTAAAAAGAGTTAATATTTCCTCCACCTAAAAAGGGTTAATATTTCCTCCACCTAAAAAAGGTTAATATTTCCTCCACCTAAAAAGGGTTAATATTTCCTCCACCTGAAAAAGGTTAATATTTCCTCCACCTAAAAAGGGTTAATATTTCCTCCACCTGAAAAGGGTTAATATCTCCTCCGCCTAAAAAGGGTTAATATCTCCTCCGCCTTAAAATGGGTTCATATTTCCTCCACCTTATAAATTGTTAATATTTTCTCCACATAAAAAGAGTTAATATTTCCTCCACCTAAAAAGGGTTAATATTTCCTCCACCTAAAAAGGGATAATATTTCCTCCACTTAAAAGGGTTAATATTTCCTCCTCCTAAAATGGTTCAGATTTCCTCCACCTAAAAATGATTAATTTTTCCTCCGCCTAAAAAAGGGTAATATCTTCTCCACCTAAAAAAGAGTAATATTTCCTCCACCTTAACAGGGTTAATATTTCCTCCACTTAAAAAGAGTTAATATTTCCTCCACCTAAAAAGAGTTAATATTTTCTCCACCTAAAAAGGGGTAATATTTCCTCCACCTAAAAAGGGGTAATATTTCCTCCACCTAAAAAGGGTTTATATTCTCTCCACTTAAAAAGGGTTAATACTTCCTCCACCTTAAAATAGTTAATATTTCCTTCGTCTAAAAAAGGTTAATATTTCCTCCACCTAAAAAAGGTTTATATTTCCTACACCTAAAAAGGGTTAATATTTCCTCTATCTAAAAAGTGTTAATATTTCTTCCACCTAAAAAGGGTTAAAAGTTTCTTCCATCTAAAACAGGTTAATATTTCGTCCACCTAAAAAGGGTTGATATTTCTTCCATCTAAAAAAGGTTAATATTTCATCCACCTAAAAAGGGTTAATATTTCCTCTATCTAAAAAGTGTTAATATTTCCTCCACCTAAATAGGGTTAATATTTTTTCCACCTAAAAAGGGTTAATATTTCCTCCACCTGAAAAGGGTTGATATTTCTTCCACTTAAAAAGGGTTAATATTTCCTCCACATAAAAAAGG
This sequence comes from Sepiola atlantica, assembly GCA_963556195.1. NCBI lineage: Eukaryota > Metazoa > Mollusca > Cephalopoda > Sepiida > Sepiolidae > Sepiola > Sepiola atlantica. The sequence continues at coordinate 7,953,530 of OY744532.1, read as the reverse complement.
GTTAATATTTCCTCCACCTAAAAAGGGTTAATATTTCTTCCACCTAAAAAGGGTTAAAATTTTCTTCCATCTAAAACAGGTTAATATTTCGTCTACCTAAAAAGGGTTGATATTTCCTCCACCTAAAAAGGGTAAATATTTCCTCCACCTGAAACAAGTTAATATTTCTTTCGCTTAAAAAGGGTTAATATTTCCTCTGCCTAAAAAGGGTTAATATTTCCTCCATCTAAAAAAGGTTAATATTTCCTCGCCTAAATAGGGTTAATATTCTCTCGACCTAAAAAGGGTTAATATTTCCTCCACCTGAAAAGGGTTAATATTTCCTCCAACTAAAATGAGTTAATATTTCCATCCCCTAAAAAATTGTTAATATTTTCTCCACATAAAAAGAGTTAATATTTCCTCCATCTAAAAAGGGTTAATATTTCCTTCACCTAAAAAAGGGTAATATTTCCTCCACCTAAAAAGGTTTAATATTTCCTCCATCTAGAAAGAGTTAATATTTCCTCCATCTAAAACGGGTTAATATTTCCTCCGCCTAAAAATAGTTAATATTTCCTCCACCTAAAAAGGGTTAATATATCCTCTACCTTAGAAGGGTTAATATTTCCTCCACCTAAAATAAGTTAATATTTCCTCCACCTGAAAAGGGTTAATATTTCCTACACCTAGAAAGGGTTAATATCTCCTCCGCCTAATAAGGGTTTATATTTCCTCCACCTAAAAAGGGTTGATATTCCCTCCACTTAAAAAAAGGTTAATATTTCCTCCACCTAAAAAGGGTTAATATTTCCTCCACCTAAAAAGAGTTAATATTTCCTCCACCTAAAAAGGAGTAATATTTCCTCCACCTAAAAATAGTTAATATTTCCTTCACCTAAAAAGGTTTAATATTTCCTCCATCTAAAAAGGGTTAATATTTCCTTCACCTAAAAAAGGGTAATATTTCCTCCACCTAAAAAGGTTTAATATTTCCTCCATCCAAAAACAGTTAATATTTCCTCCATTTAAAACGGGTTAATATTTCCTCCGCCTAAAAAGGGGTAATATTTCCTCCACCTAAAAAGGGTTAATATATCCTCCACCTTAGAAAGGGTTCATATTTCCTCCACCTAAAAAAGGTTAATATTTCCTCCACCTTAAAAGGGTTAATATTTCCTCCACCTAGAAAGGGTTAATATCTCCTCCGCCTAATAAGGGTTTATATTTCCTCCACCTAAAAAGGGTTAATATTTCCTCCACTTAAAAAAAGGTTAATATTTCCTCCATCTAAAAAGGGTTAATATTTCCTCCACCAAAAAGAGTTTATATTTCCTCCACCTAAAAAGGAGTAATATTTCCTCCACCTGAAAAGGGTTAATATTTCCTCCACCTAAAACTGGTTAATATTTCCTCCGCTTAAAAAGGGTTAATATTTCCTCCGCCTAAAAGGGTTTATATTTCCTCCATCTAAAACAGTTTCATATTTCCTCCACCTAAAAATGGTTAATATTTCCTCCACCTTAAAAGGGTTAATATTTTCTCCATCTAAAACAGGTTAATATTTCCTCAACCTAAAACAGGTTAATATTTCCTCCACCTTAAAAGGGGTAATATTTCCTCCACCTAAAAAGGGTTAATATTTCCTCCACCTAAAAAGGGTTAATACTTTCTTCCACCTAAAAAGGGTTAATATTTCCTTCGTCTAAAAAGGGTTAATATTTCCTCCACCTAAAAAGGGTTAATATTTCCTCCACCTAAAAAGGGTTAATATTTACTCCACCTAAAAAGGGTTAATATTTCCTACACCAAAAAAGGGTTAATATTTCCTCCACCTAAAAAGGGGGAATATTTCCTGTACCTAAAAAATGTTAATATTTCCTACACCTAAAAAGAGTTAATATTTCCTCCACCTTAAAAGGGTTAATATTTCCTCCACTTAAAAAGGGTTAATATTTCCTCCACCTGAAAAGGGTTAATATTTCCTCCACCTAAAAAGCTTAATATTTCCTTCACCTCAAAAGGGTTAATATTTCCTCAACCTAAAAAGGGTTAAAATTTTCTTCCATCTAAAACAGGTTTATATTTCCTCCACCTAAAAAGGGTTGATATTTTCTTCCACCTAAAAAGGGTTAATATTTCCTCCACCTAAAAAGCTTAATATTTCCTTCACCTAAAAAGCTTAATATTTCCTCCACCTAAAAAGGGTTAATATTTCCTTCACTTAAAAAGCGTTTATATTTCCTCTACCTTAAAAGGGTATATATTTCCTCCACCCTAAAAGGGTTAATATTTCCTCCATCTAAAACAGGTTAATATTTTCATCACCTAAAAAGGGTTAAAATTTCCTCTACCTAAAAAGGGTTAATATTTCCTCCACCTAAAAAGGGTTAATATTTCCTCCACCTAAAAAGGGTTAATATTTTCTCCACCTAAAAAGGGTTAATACTTCCTCCACTTAAAAAGGGTTGATATTTTTACGTTCAGGTTATTCCTGAACCAATTATTCACAAATTCACAATCCAATTATTTTATTTTATTGCCAAATAGATGAACCTACACGGCGTGGTCCGGAATTGTTTTTACGTTCATTTTTATTAAATAGGATGTTAACAGTTAAATATAATTATTACTGTAATATTTCGTAGTTAAATTATTAATCGAACCAAGTTATTGTAAAAAATAATAAAGCTAATTTTCTTCATGTAATATTTTTATTATTTACTTATAGAATTATTGCATGAAAATAGCTTCTTCCAAAAAAATTACTTTTTTAATTAAATGAGAATTTTCTAAGGATTTTTAAGATGCAAATGAATTTATTTTCGACATTTTAAATGCTTCCAAATTAATTTCAAATTTCGAAGCGTCACGAAGTAATAAATTTCTTTTTCTACAAAAATTAACAAAAGATTAAAACGGCTTAATTATTTATGAAGACGTCAAATTGCATTCTGGTAGATTTAAGTTCGACATTTTTTAAATAGGATTTTAAAAATGTTTTACTTTTGAGAATTTACGCTAATGCATTTATGATTTCAATAAATAATCGAGTAATAATAAATAAATAATAATATGCAAATTACGTAGAGGCGAGAAACACGCACATACATGCACAGACACCCGAGAAGTGGTCACACAATTTAATTAATATATAGATTATGTAGAAAATGAGTTAGTTTTAAGTAACTAATTTAAACCTTTCTCATTTGGTTTATGACTATATTTTCTCATCAAATTTCTGATAAGATATTTTCTCATTTTGTTATGACCATTTTTTCATTAAATATAAAATTATTGTAAACTTTTTTTGTTTTTTTTTGTTTTGTATTTTTATAATCAATCATTTTTTTATAATCAATTTCTAATTTCCAATATTCGTTAAGTTAATTAGAGAAGCCGAGAAAATTATACTCGTGGGACACAGTCGAATATGAAGTCAAACAACATGGCTGAAACCCGTAATGTTATCACTTATCAAGCATTAAGTTCAATTTTAAATATGAAATTAAATGAAAAGAATTGCTTATTTGTTATCGAAATACACTACGATTCCAAGATTTTATGTCATAATTCACAAAATAATTATGCACTTCGTTTTTTTACGGCGGTCTAATTGTCAAAAAGCATCAAACGTACTCATCCACCAAAGATTACACTTCATTAACAAAATATTAATAGTTTCTTAATCAAGTGTTGCCTAACAAATTATCTAATTATCTCCCTTGGAACATTTAGTCTTACCTATTTATCTCCCTTGATAGAAAGATGTTTTCTTCGGAACATGCGAAGAATTAAGTTTAATTTCGCTGCGTTTAAGATTGTTTTAGTTAAAATCAGTTTTACACACGGCACTGTTTTTTTTTGTATTTTAGATGCGTCCAAACATCTCTATAAAATGCTCTATCCGTCGGTTGGTCAGTCACGAATTTTTCTATCACGGTTGAGTGTATAATCACGGTTATATACCACGAATGTTTCTATTGTATATCTATTATACATCATTTCATATCCGAAATATATAATTTCATATACATAATATTATATTATACATAATATCGATATGTATAATATTATATGATAATATTATATGATAATATTATATAATAATAATAATAATAATAATAATAATAATAATAATAATAATAAGTAACTTATATAATAATAATAATAATAATAATAATAATAATAATAATAATAATAATAATAATAATAATAATAATAATAATAATAATAATAATAATAATAATAATAATAATAATAATAATAATAATAATAATGGAATATGGAGCATGAAGAAAGTCAGTATAATACCAATAATCGTAGGAGCACTAGGAACAATCCACAAAAACCTGGAAAAAAAGACTGGGAGAAATTGGAATCAAAGGGATCATTGGAACTATACAAAGGACAGCAATGATCAAAACAGCTACAATCTTAAGAAAAAATCATTGAATGCGGAAACTAACCCGCATAAGCTACGAAGGGTCACACGGAATCTACTACAGGAAGAACACAAAACCACCGAAAGAACACATCACAAACAAAGAAACAGAAAATGCAAGAAACATCGCTGTATAAGCTCCCCCCCCCCCTTAATAAATTACAGCGGCCTCAACTGACACGACACAAAAATGAACCAATGGACAGAAATAGCAAGTAACACCTTCAGCCCCCCCCCCTCCCAAAATAAAAAATAAATAAATAAAAAAATAAATAAATAAAAATAAATAAATAAAATATATATTTTTTTTAATGTTAAATGGTACCAGCCTAGGCTGACACCACACAAAATATTTGCATAGAGTCAAGGAACATGTAAAGACCGAAGAGAGACAGCACAAACCAGACCTCCACTGGAAGTGCGGAGACTGCTGGGACCTTGGGGAGGCTTATTGCCACCCAAACCCCAGAAAACACCAATGGTCCTTGCCGGCGAGAAAACAATGGTAAACGGCTGTTATGATACTGCAAGTTTATTTGCGGTGGCTATCGAAAAGAGGTGGAGAATACTGGAAATCTGGGGAGACTTGTTGTCACTCAGACTCCAGGGAATACCACCGGTTGTCGGTGAGTAATCACTGATGACCTGTTTGAGAACTCCTAGTGAGTAAATAATAACCAAATAATAACCAATAATAATAACCAATAATAATAATAATAATAATAACCATAAATGATATTAAATAAGTATAGTTAGTAGTATTCATTACTATTATTATATCATATATCATATATTATTATACTATCACATATCATATATTATTATACAATCACATATCATATATTATTATATCACATATCATATATTATTATACTATCACATATGATATATTATTATACTATCACATATCATATATTATTATACTATCACATATGATATATTATTATACTATCACATATCATATATTATTATACTATCATATATCATATATTATTATACTATCACATATCATATATTATTATACTATCACATATCATATATTATTATACTATCACATATCATATATTATTATACTCTTATTATGCTAGTATTCATATAAATATAAATAAACTAAATAATATAAATAAGTCATAAATAATTAATAATAATAATAATAATAATAATAATAATAACTTTAATAATAATAATAATAATAATAATAATAATAATAATAATAATAATAATAATAATAATAATAATATATAAGTAACTTATATAATAGTAATATAATACTTTTTTAATTATAATATTATATGATAATATTATACATAATATCTATTATACATAATTTCATATCCGAAATATATAATTTCAAATACATAATATTATATATCACGATTTTTTCTATCACGGTTATATATAAATATATAACATAATGATATTTTTCTATCACGGTTGGTCAGTCCAAACATCTCTATAAAATGCTTTATACATCGGTTGGTCAGTCAGTTATTTTAAGTTTGAAATAGCATTTTCATTGCTAAACGTGCAAATTGAATGGACGGATTTCATTCTAGATGCGTCTTAGCACTTCTAAAAGATGTTCTGTTAGTCGGCCGCTCTTAAGTTTGAAAATCTATCACGGTTAAGTATTGAATGACATTTTCTTTTGTCTGTCATACTTAGTGTCGGGTAAAAGTACAGAATAGTTTACACCTGAGTACTCGCACTAAGCCTCCATCTTGTTTTTTAAGAAGATTTCAGTTAGTTGCCCTTCAAATCGTCTTAAAAAACAAGATGGAGGCTTACTGAACGAGTCGCTGTTATGATACGCAGAATGGAAAAATACTTGTAATTAAAGTTCTAGTGGATAATTTTTTCTACTTTTTCGTACAGTGAGTAAGAATATAATGCTTAATAAGTATATATTATTGTTTTTATATAAAAAATAATTTTTCATATGGCCGCTAATCAGCATAAGCACCAACAAATCTATTAATAAGTTGATGTAAGTTATCTCCCTTAAAGTAAAAAAAAATGTGCCCCCAAATCCATATTTAAATACGGATGTGGGGAAAACGTTGCTGGAAATGAACACTGTATTTGAAGAAGGTCGCAGCGATATTAGTCGAATCGATGCAAATAACAGGACGGTAAATTTAAACCAGTCAAAATCTGACCAGTTATCTCCCTTTAACCATTAAAAAAAAGTATTTCTATCTACAGATAAAAGGTAGAAACTTGGTATTTAAAGGGAGGTATTTATATTTGTACATTTCCATCGGAAAAGAAGTAGAAGAAAGTATGCAGCCAGCTCTCTTTTCTGATTCATCATCGATTGCTTCTACGTTATCACAATGACAGCATTACAAGTAAAACAGTAACAAACATATCTAGTGGTCTACGTAAAAAAAGTTCGGATATATTCTAGACTCGGGAATTAAATACTTAGCTGTCTTTTTAAACTCGTCCTGAACTGTTTCTATGTTGGCACTGTGTATTTAGATGGCTGATCAGGTGCTGGATGTAAACGAAACTGTTTCTATGTTGCCACTGTGTATTTAGATGGCTGATCAGGTGCTGGATGTAAACGAAACTATAGTGGCCTCGCAGGTTGAGGACTGGTACTTGCAACTGCAACGAACATAGCAGACAGAAAGTGAGAACGATTTCAAAAATTCAAATACCTCCATCGATACCTCGTCACAAACAGTAAATGAATGCAAGTTTTAGCATTTGAAAAGAATTTTAAAAGTTAAAGTTGCAAACATCTCATCCGAAAGCTTCCAATACTCTCCATATAATCCATTATTTATACTATAATTACTAAATTTGTTAATATTATTTGAAAAGCACTTGAAATTTACCCAAAAGATTGGAGAAGTAAATTGATGTTGTATGCACCAGAATGCTAAGAGCTGCTCTTAACATCTTCTGGAGACATCGCCCAATGAGAGAGCAACTCTATGGAGATCTTGCTCGGATCTCAGCTCTGATCAGCGAGAGAAGAACCAGATTTGCTGGACATTGTTGGAGGAGGGCTAAGGATAAAATCGACAGTGATGTTCTTCTTCTGTGGATGCTAAAACAGGGATGTGGCTCAAACAACTAACAGAAGACTCACAATGCACCTATGAAGATCTACGAGGTGTGATAGAGGATGGAGCAAGATGGCGTGAGAGAGTCAGGAGGATCCGTGACATCACTACGGCTAGATGATGATGATGATGATGATGATGATGATGATGATGATGATGATGATGATGATGATGATGATGATGATGATGATGATGATGATGATGATGATGATGATGATGATGATGATGATGATGATGATGATGAAAAAAGATTGAAGAAAAAATTGACGGTGTGTACACCAGAATGCTAAGAGCTCCTCTTAACATCCTCTGGAGGCAGTACCTCACATCATCATCATCATCATCATCATCATCATCATCATCATGATGATGATGATGATGATGATGATGATGATGATGATGATGATGATGATGATGATGATGATGATGATGATGATTTGAAAAGCTATTTCCACTCGTTACATTCTGAACATGCGCCGATAATTTGTTCCAAAACTTAATTATCTTCTAATTAAATAAATGCTGGTTTTTATTTGGAGTGAGCGATCAAACTGCTTGTCTTTTTTGAAGCATAAAAAACGTTATCCATAATTGTTATGTCTGTTTAAAATGTTAAAGGAATCAATTAAATCAACCTGTATTATTCCGTCTTTTCCCCATTTCGTCTTTTTCTTCTATTATATAAAATCTCATAAACATAGGCTCTTATTTTCTTTCTTTCTTTTTTCCTTTTTTAACCTCTTTCTTTTTTCTTCTTCCCTTCCTTCTCTATCTTTTCCATTTATATAAAATCCAGTCAAAATTGGCTCTTAATTTTTATTCATTTATTTCTCTCATTCTGTTTGGGTTTTTTTTTTTTTTTCATTCTTTTCATTTATAAATGCGTAAATTGCAAGTTTGTCTTCCACCGGAAGTTGAGTGACGTCATATTACGTCACAACGACTAAAAAATATCAATGAATGAAAAAAGTGTCGGTATTTTTTTTTTTACGTTCTTTTTTTTTCTTACGGCTCGTTTCTCTTATCAAAATAAAAAGCGATACACCTCTATGAATATTCGGTTATAAAAAATGATATTTTGTTATTTCAAACAAGGCGATAAAAGTGTAATTAAAAATAATTAACATTTTGGTGTACGTTTGCATAACTAAAACAAAAGCGAAACACTTCAAATTGACGAGGAATGAGAAAGCCGAGAAGTCATCTATGCGAATGTGTAAATTAGCAGCAAGGCTTTACAGAAAAGAGCGCGATCATTTTTGCTGCAGGAAACGAGCGGATTTTTTTTATTTTCAGCGGTGAGGAGGCAAGTAAATAGGAGACATATTTGAAAATAATCTTGGAAATGTGTGGAATTTTTCAACAGGTTATTTTGAGGTGCAGATGGAGCGGGGAAAGAAGCGGATCTCTTTTGTTAGGAGCGGGAGCCACTCCCAAACTAGTGGAACGGATAAACAACGACCATTGTAATAACGACGGTCGTGGTAAAGCCATGAATATCCGCATACGAATTATTAGTAACAGAAAAAAAAAACTTAGTTTTTAAGTATTTTTGGTAATACTATCAACTATTTGATCAAATGAAAAAAAAAACAGAATGATTCAAAGTGATTTTTTAAAAATAATAAATAAATAAAATATTCGGTTGAGACGCGACCATCGAATATAAATATTTAAGTTGGGCTTAGTTGAGATCGAATTTATTTTATTTCTTTCAAATTTTATTTCTTTCAAAATAGACTTTTGTTAAAAATTAAGATTTAACGTGATATAAAATAAAATATGTAATTTTATAGAAACACTCCCGTCTCCAAGTTGACGAGAAATGAGGCGGTACGTAAGGGCGTTTCATCGTCCCTACGTACCGAATCCCCGCTAGGGTGCTAGGGTTAGATAGGATACGAGGTCATACATCCATATATTTATGCAATTCATAGAAAAATTGCTATTTTTTAATTTCTTTGTTATTTTTTAAAACTTATTTTGATGTTTTATTTACTCCTCCCCAGGAGTTAGGCACAAGGCCAGTTTTTATCTTACTCCCACAAGTAAGATGTGACCCAAGGTCGGGTCGGGAAAGTGGGGTTTGAAAAGCCAGCGCCTGAGAGGTGAGCACTCTGGCCATTTAAAAACTGTCTGGGCAGCCTCGTCGGTATTCCCCGGTAGGGGCGTCTCAGACAGTAAGCAATAAACTTACTCCTCCCCAAGGAGGGGAGGCAAAGCCTGGGAGGGTGGACCTCCTAGAACTGCACAGGACAGGCGTGCAGTATCCATCGGAACAGATACTACACTTTGATCTTAGCCAAAAGGCCAAGAAGCTTATTCTTCTATTACTATTGATTATATCTGTCCGTGTGACCGGTATTTAGCGAGTTAAATTAGCGTTTCATCGTCCCTACGTACAACTTCCCAACTAGGGTTAGATACGACACGAGGTCCGTTTCATATGGGTGTGTGTGTGCGGAGGATTCAGCTCTGGATTAGGATAACAAAAATAAAAAGTAGTGTTTTACAGTTTGTGCTGTTATTTATTTTTACATTCAATCTTAAAAGTGATGCCATCTTACCTACCAGCAATCACTTGCCAATAATCAAGGGAATCAAGTTACGTAACTCCTGCATAACATCTCGAGTTATCTCCCTTGTGCGATTTTAGCATTTGTGCAAATTCGGCTTTTTGTGGAACGCCCTAATAATCTATAATCGTGTCTTATAATCCATATCTCGTTAGCACGAGCATACTTTATAAAGCAAACCGTTAGTGAAAAAATATATATATATATATATAACCGGAAAACTCTTTGATATACTTATGTATCAAGCAAAAATAGGTTTGTACACCAAAAAATTAGCAAAAACTAACGAGTAGAATTGAAATGAAAAATTAAAATCCGTTATATACTTTAATCGGGTTCGGCCATGGATTTGATCGAAAAACACGAAATTCAGGGGGGTGGGGATAACTCAATCTGTCATATTAACAAGTAATAAATCAATTGCATTCACCAAATTACGATGACACTGATTTTTATTTTTAATTAAAATTCTACTCGATCATTTGTTCTACTTTTTCGCTAGAATACATATTTAAATCTGCTGCGTAAGTATGTAATACTGTTTTTTTTTGGTATTGATAATTTAATACGGACGCTTCTCTGTACAAGCACCATTTTTCTTCTGTTTTATTATTATTATTATTTGTACTCACTAGGAGTTCTCACACAGATAATCGTCAGTGATTGCTCACCGACAACAACCAGTGGTATTTCCTGGAGTCTGAGTGACAACAAGTCTCCCCAGACTTCCAGTGTTCTTCACCTCTTTTCGATAACGATGCGGTATCGCAACAGTCTCTTACCATTGATTTCTCGCCGGTAAGGACACTTGATCTTCTCTGGGATTTGGGCGGCAACAAGCCTCCCCAAGCTCTCAGCACTCTCTGCACTTTTCCAGTGGAGGTCTGGTTTGTGCTGTCCCTCCTCGGTCTTCTCATCCTCCTCGACCCTCTACAAATATGTTGTCTGGTGTCAGCCTAGGCCGGCACCAGTTAAAAAAAAAAAAAAAAATTATCTTTTTTCAAATTTTTAAATTTTTTCCCTTCAATTCATTTTTTTCCCCTTCCTTTTCTCTTCCATTATGGTAAAAAAAAAAAAAAAAAAAAAAAAAAAAAAGAAAGAATTTTTTCAATTCTTTTTAATTTTTGGGGGGTGGGTGGGTGAGGGAGAGGGAGGAGCTTATAGTGTGTCTTGTAGTAGTATTATTATTATCATCATCATCATCATCATCATCATCATCATCATCATCATCATCATCATCAATAATAATAATAATAATAATAATAATAATAATAATAATAATAATAATAATAATAATAATAATCATCATCATCATCATCTTTCGTCTAACGCATTTACTGAGACCTATCTTGCCATCATTTATTTTATTTGAATTTAGTTTCATATTCTACGCATTTATCTGTATTGTCACTGTTGGCAATAGGACTAGAGTTCAGTGTGTATGGGGGAGGGGGAGTCGATAATCTGTGTCATCCGTTACTAAAAAAATCTGATTTTCATAAATGAACGCTTTGGTTTTTTCTTTCTTTTTGTTTTATCTTTTTTTCATCTTTTTATTTGCATTTTTGTCTTTCTTTTTTTCTTTCTTTGTTTACTTCGTTTGTATTTCATTTTCTTTATCTTTATTTCGCTTTTTCGTTCTTTCTTTCTTTTATTTCTTTCTGTTTACTTCTTTTTGTCGCCTTTTCTTTCATTCATTTTCTTTTCACTTTTTCTTTCTTTCCGTTTAATTCTTATCTTTTTTATCGTTTTCATCATTTTCTTTGTCTTTTTCTTTCTTTCAAATCTTTCTGTTCATTTCATTTTTCTTTCCTGTTTTCTTTTTTTTCCTTTTCTTTTCTTCCCTCTATCTCTCTCCCTTTCCATCTGTTTATTTTTTTTTTATCTCTCTCCCTTTTCTTTCTTTCTTGTCATTCACTTTCCTTTTTCCTTCTTTTATCTTTCTTTTTCTTTTCCTTCTTCTTCTTCTTCTTCTTTTTCTTCCTTTTTTTTCGTACTTCCTTTTTTTCTCTTATTCTTCCGTTCTTTCTTTTTCCTTGTTTCATTTCATACCCTACTTTTATCTTTTTCATTTTTTCTCATTTAACAATTTGCCTTGTTAGATTCGTTCTCATCTTCGCATTTCTTACATTTGTAATAAACCATTTTCAACAATGTCATCTCGGTTATTCTTTTGTGTGTGTGTGTGACATCTTTTTTGCCTTTCATACTAACTCGTCCGCCTCATGAAAAAAAAAACACTCTCATACATCCACTAAAACATTTCCGGTGCTTCTTGAAATACTCCCTAGTAAATGCGCTAAATAAAATTCAAATTATAGAAAATACTTACTTGTTATGGGGCAAAAAAAGCCGTAAACTAAATTTTACGGAGTAATACCCAGTAGTTTTGTTTTTTATTATCCCAGTAATTCGATTTTTTTCTTCTAATCAGTAGTTTCATTAAAAGACTCACTTTTCTTAATTAATTTATGTATAATATAAGGAAGCACGATCCCTGTCAAGAAAAACGAGTACTTATTGCGATTATTGTCCGCTTATAACTAAGAAAATGGCGTCTCTTAACTCATGTACTGATTCGGATAAAATATTAGATTTTTTTAAATAATAAAAATAAAACTACTGCATGGTTTTTCGTAAAATTGGAATTTAATTTAGCATTTAGTGTTATGTCAAGAAGCACCAAATTTCCATGCTCGTCAATAATCGAAAATAAATTAATAACACATTATATTGTGGTGGTCGTCATGCCTTTTTTTGGTGATAACTTCCTCCACAAATAAAAATAATAATAAGAAGACTTACATGCAAAAACCAACGGAAGTTTATTCACTGAAATAAACCATTAACAAATATAACATACTTCCTTTTGTAATGAGTTCAGAAGTCCTTTCTTTAGTTTCAGGGTAAGTAAAAAGGAGAATGTCTTTTGTTTTGTTGAAATGCTCATATGTTATAAAATGTTAAGAGAGACAATAGGTAATGTTCGCCTGTGAAATTGTATGAAGCGCGCGAAAGGTGAAATGGAAGAGTGATAGTAAGACGCGTGTAACCTCCGAATGAAGAGTCAGTTGAGAGAGAGGGTTTGATGTTTGTGTGTGCTTAAATACTATTTGGATAGGCTCCAGCGAGCTTAAGGAGAAAAGTTTAGAAAAATGTCTTTGGAGAAATCCCATTGGACAGAAATATCACGTGGTGTGCTCCCTACTACGTCCGCTCGTTTTGAGTTGATTTAATATATAAGGCCACGCCGGAATTTGCGTGGGCGTTATTTTTTATTTTTCACGCGCCAATACAATTATATTCACACTGCGCGCCTAAATTGTATTTATCCCAAACAACAATTTTTATCCGAATCTTAACCGTGTCAACTGGCACAATATAAAAACTCTATGTTTCTTTACAATCACCCAGCTTAAAAAAAAAAAAAACTTATTATTTTCGTAAATATTTCAATTTTTTGTTTGTGTACTCCAATAGTCACAAACTATTGCATCTCAAGTAGTTCTCGCGTTGTTTACAATTTCTTATTCTTGCTTATTATATGATACGGTTATAGGTGTCGCTATTTTGCCTTTGTTATAAACATGAACATTTCTTTCTTTGTGCGGAGAGCAGCCCTTGCGAGGTGATTTAATCACACAAGAACCAATCAGATTCCAGGGCGTATTAATTTCTACAGAAGCTTTGAAGAATTACTTCTACGCTCATTGGGACTTAGAGCTTTCTGACACCAACGAGGAAAGACATCTTCTCTCCTGCCTCTGCCCATTGGATAGCCGAGCGAAGCTGTCTTCACTTTAAGATATATTGATCTAAGGGGGTACGGAATTAATTACAACCCGGAATTAATTACAACTCGGAATTAATTACAACTTGGACTTAATTTATCAATTTTATATGTTATTCAACTAATAAATCTCATTTTATTTCTTTCATTTGCAAAATTATATTGTACGAATTAAAAAAAAAAAGTTTTATTTCATTTTATCATCAAGAATTACGAGATTTCTAATACCTAAGCGACATAAAATTACTTCCGGTTTGTAATTAATTCCGTCACCCGATCTAAGTAGAAAGAAATGTTAATGTTTTGTAACTGCTACACTTGTATTTCAAACGGCTCTTCTTTATTTCAAGATATCTAATGCTAACCAACTAAGGGAGATAACTAATGTCGACACAGTAAGGGAGATAACTAATCTCGATTTTATGCTTGTATTGTGTAACAATTGATTTCAAACATTTTCCATTTAACAAAGAAAACGATGATTGTCAAACTTTATTTACAAAACAAAAATTGTTTTTTTTTAAATGTTAAGAAACTATAATGAAACGCAAACAATATTACCGAACAACAACTTGAGAAACAATATCAATATTTGGTGCTTTTGCTGTTTCACAATGGCATTAAAATATTTAAAGAAATGTATAAACTTTGTTAGGTACTTACGTGTTAGCTGAAAATAGGATTGTAGAGAAAAAAATTATGCAAATTCATCCAGTATTTATTAAATTATAAGAAAAAGAAGAAGAAAAATCGAGTTTACGTATTGTTAGACATTTTGTAACCAGTTTAGGCAAAGGGAGATAACTCAATGATAAAATATGGCGACGACCGATCAAAATGTTTTTTTAAATTTTTAATTTAATAAATACTGGATGAATTTGCGTCTTTTTTCTGTGCAGTCTTTTTCAGCTACCACGTAAGTCCATAACAAAGTTTATACATTCCTTTAGCTATTTTTTTAAGCGAGGCCTAAAATGTCACTGTGAAACAGCAGAAACACCTAATATGTTTTCTCGAATACAGAGAACGATACAAGGAAATGCTTAGCTCCTTTTCTCGTCGCCTTCACATGAATTCGATCAAATGTAACGGAAACATAGCCTCTCTGGTTCCTAACAATTTTCGTATTCTCCTCCTTCCGTGTAACCACGAACCTTCATTTAAAATTGAAAAAGTTGCAGAAAAATCGTAAATCTATTTGTCATACTTAATATTAAAGAATTAAAATCATTTAATTTCTAATGTCAATGATTTTTTTAAACGGGCGCTCTTGTATAAGCAGTGATCGATCTGAGGGGGATAACTCTATTTGACTTAGCCGCCGCTATTCCGAATTAAAATAAAAATACATGTTACTCAAAGAAAGAAAGAAAATGCGATGATAGTTGCAGATAAATTGTAATTTTTATTTTAGACAGACTTTAAAAAAAAAATTATAAATTATATACTGTATTGTTCTCTGATGCAGATTATAATTCTAGGGAATACTTGGCCAGTTCCCCCTCTCCTCCACAAAAAAAAAACTCCATCAGATGAAGGTGGAACATATCGTCTTCTGTACATATCGTCTACTGTAACATTATTTTGAACGCATTTAAAACCCGTAACATTTTTTTTATTAATTGTTATAAAGTGTATACAATTTGTGGCATGTAAATAAAAGTGCTTAAAAGTTATTTTGAACGCATTTAAAACCCGTAACATTATTTTGAACGCATTTAAAACCCGTAACATTTTTTCTTATCAATTGTTATAAAGTGTATACAATTTGTGGCATGTAAATAAAAGTGATTAAAAGTGCATTTAAAAACCGTAACATGTTTTTTTATTAATTGTTATAAAGTTTATAAACTTTGTGTCAAAGGTATCTCCCTTGCCAAAGTATAAGCGAATTCGGAATAGCGGCGGTTAAGTCAAATAGAGTTATCCCCCTCAGATCGGTCACTGCTTATACAATAGCGCCCGATTGTTTGGGTGTGGATACCAACGTCATCGAGATCGACAAAAAAGTTATGTCCCTTACTTTGTTAGCATTAAACAAAATGAACGAAAGAAGGGCCCTATAAACTACGCCAACACAAACGTTTACCATGTTAACTATAATGAATGATGTATCTGTCTTCATCATAATTAACATTTGTATGTGGTAGAAGGTCCATCTGACACCATATTCGAAATAATTAGATAGCATGGCCACCAGACTCACAAATAAAATAAGTAGACGACGATAGAAAATACCTTTTATTTTTGGTGAAAATAAAATAAATTAAACACAATTAAGAGTCAATATTTACACAATGGAGTACCACGTATCTTTGTAGATTCCATCCCGTCGCTGGTGGGTTGGAAGAGTCAATAATAGAACTTCTGGTTCGTACGTTCTCGAAAATCCAACTGATTTATTTAATGGCGACGTGATTGTTAAAAGTACAACTTTCTGTGGGAATAAAAGTAATTAAATGGGCTTAAAACAAACACAACGTGTCTTTGATGAAAATTAGTTCTTGTTTTAGTGTATATCTTAAAAATAATAAACACATTTACCCTTTTGAACGTTCGGCATGAAGAACTGCAAAGTCTAGCTCCTAAAAATATTTATTCTTCTGTTCTTTGATACGACAGGGCGCGTAGAGAATGTTTCCTTTGTTTTAGGAGAAAAGAAACAAATGTGTTTTTTTTTCTTTCTTTTCTCTGAAAAAAAAAACTTGATTTGTGCTTGTTTTTAGTTTAAGTCAGAATTGATTATCGAACCTTCAAACCTTGGCTTTTGGGCTAGGATGAAAGTGTTGCACACACATATATATTTATAAATGAAATAAAATTAACAAAATTGGGGATATTTTAAGTAAGATGGCCCCTGGTATTGCGGTGACTAAGAGTAGGATAGATAGAGAATGACCATCAACCTCATGCCATACCCCACACTTTAAATGGCCTTGTGTCATAATTGTCAAATTATAATTTTACTTTATAGTAAATAAATAATTCAAAGTGTAGTATCTGTTCTGATCTTACATGCCATCTGTTCTGTCTTCAGTCAGTGAAGGAGAAATCCTTCTAGATTGAGGCAATTTTATTTTTTGTCCCAATCAAGAGTACCACGTTTTTTTTAGGGGGGGGGGGGGGCTAGGCTATATTTTCCACGGATTAAAAATCGACCTTTTGTTTAACTCTGCCATCGTGACAAGGAAAATAAATAGGGACTTCAAAATTACTCTTAAATTTAAAAATAGCACGACAGTAAAAACAAAGTCAGCCATTTTAATGTATTCCGAATCGATCTAAACACGGGCGATGTGTTTATAACAATCATGATCGTATCTAAAGTAAATTTAAACCTTTGAAATGCCGAAAGGGGAAGTAATTTAGAGCTTGAATTAAAGTCTAATGGCGAAAGTCAAGTATTATGATACTTTTTTGCTACCAAAACAGAAAGAATATTTTTACATAAATTATGCGCTCCTGTCATATCAAAAGGCGAATATTTAACTCTCTCTCTCTCTCTCTCTCTCTCTCTCTCTCTCTCTCTCTCTCTCCTCTGTTTGGTGAGTCTCGTTTTAAAGTTGTCAACAATGAACTAGTCTTCATTTCTGCATGAATTGTTCCGACGTGTGTCCTCATCTTTGTTGTTTATATGCTCAAATATTTTTTGACTTTTTTTGTTTTTCTTCGATGATGTGGTAATCGTTGAATTTCTTGTAGATTTTTTGCAAATTTATTTTATAGCAATTATTAAAGTCTAAAGATTCCTCTATTCTTGATATATATATATATATATATATATATATATATATATATATATATATATATATATACTCCAATCTAGTAGGTCATCAGAAATTAATTCACCTCTGCTTGCCTTTTAAATATATAAATATTTCATCTCGTAGGTCATTAGAAATCAATTTCACCATGCTTATACTGCTCTTTAAAATGTTGAAATTATATATATATATATATATATATATATATATATATATATAT
>OY744532.1:7920680-7928180 GCA_963556195.1 Sepiola atlantica | reverse complement strand
AATTATCTCCCTTGCTTCAATACCGACCGTAAGTGGGCATCATTGATCTTAACACACAACTTTGTTTTTGTTTTTTTACCCGTTCCAGTCATGGGCAAACTACGACCAGTCAGGCTTTCTGAATGACACAGCTGAATTCACATGTTTATCTAATTTATATTAACTTTATTTTAAAATTTAAAAGTGACAAATAGAATTATTTAAATGTTCGTATTCCAGCCGATTGCTGTAGACACGAGTGCAGACAGGCGAGTCTTCCTTAACCACCTGGTTCTATTCGTGTTGCGTCAAACTGGAGAACATTGTGAGTTGACTTGGCTCTATGAGCACCTCTCAATCGCCATTATTCGAGGGAACGCTTCGAGCCTGCTCTTAGCCTGCTAAGCCAGCAAGACATCCGATATAGCTTCCTGATGATCGAATATATCCACAAAAGTTTAATTTTTTTAAGTTGGAAGTTGAAACAAGTTATTTAGATAAAATAAGACGGCGATAAAGTAAATGTTTGCATTAACTTTTATAATTTGTATAATTTTGATTATCATCACGACGTTTTAGCCGCTGTAACCTCTGGCCTTTTTCAGGTGTATCTTTTCGAACCCGGGAATCTTTCTGTCGAACTCGGCTATCTGGACGGAATTTCGAACGGAACATTTATTTAATCTCGTTCCGCCAGGGAGAAGTCTTCAGTAATTCGTAATTCTTTGTATCGCCCGCACAGAGGATTGAACCTTCAACCTTCAGATGACTATCACTTAGAACTGGATTTTTCTTAGTACTATATCCACTGCGCCAAGTTCGACAAGATACACCTGAAGAAGACCGGGGGTTACATCGGCCGAAACGTTGTAATGATAACACTCAAGATGAGAACAGGAGTCCAAATAATCGAAATTATACAATTTTTACATTTTTGTATAAAATTGAACTTTTAATTAAAAAAATGGCTGTTCTGTAAAACACATTGTCCCATCAGAATACACATTTGGTTATTTAAGGAAAATAGTTTTAGTAAAATTTTAATTCACAGATGATAGATTTGTAGAAAGCCATATTAATGCACATATTGTTAATTAGAAGACTTTGTCTTCACAATTTAATTCCTATTCACTACTTGAAATTACTGAAACGAAAATAATCAACAAAAAATGAAAACAACCCCCCCTCTCTGTCTCTCCTTCCTTATCGATCAGAAAAGAAAACAAAAAATGAATCTATAAGAAGATAAAACTAATCGATAAGAAAAAAAGACAAAACTCTCTCTCTCTCTCTTTTTCTTTCTCCCTCTCTCTATTTGATCTGTTTTAATAATAATAATAATAATAATAATAATAATAATAATAATAATAATAATAATAATAATAATAATAATAATAATAATAATAATAATAATGGAATATTTTTGTGTCTATTTTAAAAGTAAAAACAATTATTTAATTTCTTGTGTATTATTATTAGATATTATTGAGATTAAGCCTCCTCTTTCTTTGCTACTAAAAATTAAATTTTTATACACGATTATTTGAAGCGAGTCAGACATGGGTACGTTCACTTTTATTATATAGAAGAATAAAACCCGGTAACAAGATATTAAGAGAGTATTATTATATTTTTATACAATATTTCGGAGTAATGCACCATTATCAAGTTAAAAGAAAAAGAAAAAGATCTGTTTTGACATTTTTTGTTCCTTTCTTTGTATCTATTGTTCCTGTATATCCAGTAAGAATTCCGCATTCCAAAACCTGAACTTTATTCGTCGCAGGAACAATTCACTGAAGACACAATTTAATTCACAGATTATGAATATATAATGACGAGGGAAAGGGGTGTCCATCTTAATTAGAATCAAAGTGTGCCTTTCATAAAACGTCCATCTGGTTCCATAGACGAAATAAATAAATAACAACAGACGATATTGAATGTTAATAGAAATACATTTTCATTTTTGCTGAAAAGAAATTGAAAACAGCAAATTGTCAATGTTTACAAAAGAGTGCCACGCATCTTTGTAGAGTTTATCATTGGCCAGCGAGTTGGAAAGACCACAAGCAATATGTTCTGTTAATATGATCGTAAAACCCCTACTGCCTAGGCGGGAAAATCCAGACTAAAACCCCAACTGCCTAGGCGGGAAAATCCAGACTAAAACCCCAACTGCCTAGGCGGGAAAATCCAGACTAAAACCCCAACTGCCTAGGCGGGAAAATCCAGACTAAAACCCCAACTGCCTAGGTGGGAAAATCCAGACTAAAACCCCAACTGCCTAGGCGGGAAAATCCAGACTAAAACCCCAACTGCCTAGGCGGGAAAATCCAGACTAAAACCCCAACTGCCTAGGCGGGAAAATCCAGACTAAAACCCCAACTGCCTAGGCGGGAAAATCCAGACTAAAACCCCAACTGCCTAGGCGAGAAAATCCAGACTAAAACCCCAACTGCCTAGGTGGGAAAATCCAGACTAAAACCCCAACTGCCTAGGCGGGAAAATCCAGACTAAAACCCCAACTGCCTAGGCGGGAAAATCCAGACTAAAATCCCAACTGCCTAGGCGGGAAAATTCAGACTAAACCCCCAACTGCCTAGGCGGGAAAATCCAGACTACGTGGGTGCAGCAAGTAGTCTAACAAATTATATTCTTATGCCACGACATCTGATTGGGCTATGGGCTAATCACTCAGTGGTAAACCTGTCTATTTACATTAAAAAAAAATAGTTCATCAAAATTTGTGACTGCTACAAATATTTTCCATTTTCTTTTCTTGTGGTGCCAGAATCATAATTTACAATAAATAAATTGACATTTTAAGCATCCATATTTTTATTATTATTATTTCGCAACGCATCACGACAACAGCGTGTATTAAAAACAGTGATGATGTATGGAAGAGAAACCTGGCCAATGAGGGTTGAGGACATGCGTTGCATGGAGGAAAATGATATGAGAATGGTATGATGGATGTGTTACACGAGTCTTAAAGACAAGCTCAGATCGGATGAGCCCTAAAGAAAGATTAAATCTGGGAGATGCATTCAGAACAGGGTTTTTTGTTTGTATGGCCATGTTGAAAGAATGCATGGTAGTTCCTGGGTTAGTAGATGTTTAACAATTTAGGTAGAAGGGTCAGTTCACAGAGGAAGGCAAAGAAAAACATGGGAGGAAGTAATAAGGATGGACTTGAGATGAAGAGGGATAAATAAACACCTGGCAGAGGTAGATTAGTTTGGAAGTCAGTTTTTAAAAGCTGTCCAACACATGCCATTATGTAAAACGAGCGTTAAACAGAATATGATGATGATATCGATAATGATATTATATCAAGATTTCTAGTTTTATAGAAAATATATTTTTAGTGAAGAGGAAAAATTAACTTTTGTTTATTTTCAAAGAAGATATTTTGTGTATGATACCCACCCACCCTGTATGTATTTATTTTTTATAATTGAAGCGGGTTGATATCTTCCATGGTTAGATATTATGATTTTAGACTTACTTCTCTTGGTGTCTTGGCAAAAATTCTCCAAAGCTATGTCGTACTTTTTTTATATGGCGAGTGTGTATTCACCGGTTCGCATTTATCAGTCAACTTGCTATAACTAACTTATGAAATTTTTTTTGTTGTTTTTATTTTAATAAAAAAATTTTTTTAATGAATTTAAAAAAAAAAATAATAAGTCGTTTAGAAGTAACACTTTTCACTTCAAATGATTGCCGTCTGTACATTAGTAAATTGCCCTTTTTATGTGTACGGACAGTCTGATGATGAACCGTGTCTCATTCGAAACCGCTTCTTGAAAAAGTTTGCCCATGTCTGTTACACGCCTGCGTGTGTTTAAAAAAGTCTTTCCAACCCTGACCCTCATAAAACCCCAAAACTTTTAATCCCTATTTTACTTATTTGGTATTATTGCATTTTAGGGGCGGCAGAGAAACCACGGATTTTTATAAACTAAATATTTGCCCCTGTGTATTTATCTAGTCATAAAAATGTTAAACCTCATTCCGACACAAATAAAAACGATGTACGAACTAAAAATGTTTTCAAAAGTTATGAACCCACAATTTGACCCCTTAGCTAGAGTTAAAAGTAATAACTTGTATTCAATTAATACTATACAATGATTCGTTTACAAAAGGTGTTGTTTTCCGGCATTTCATGACACAAAAAAGGTTGATATGCCGTAAAACAGACTAAATACACCAATTTATGAATCATTTACAATGGGTATCGGTTTTCGGCATTAAACAAGTGAAAAGTGTTGATATGCCGTTAAACACATAGGAAAACAAAATAAGGATGCGTAGTAAAGTTTTTTATATTTACACACATTGTACATAACATTGGCCATTTACATCGACCGTACAATAATAGCCCATTCTCAAAGCGATCGTCGACTTTACATCGACCGTACAATAATAGCCCATTCTCAAAGCGATCGTCGACTTTACATCGACCGTACAATAATAGCCCATTCTCAAAGCGATCGTCGACTTAATTATGATAGCAAGGAAAGGTTCAGCTCTAACCCCAACTCCAACCCTAAAATGTATTTTAGTGATTCTTTACAATTACCATGTCATAAACAAAAACTCTTTAATACTTTCTAAGTAGTCAAATTTTGTTATCCTATAGTTATGTACTCTTAGAATATGAATGCATTTAGATATCAAACAAATATTTTATTTTTGTTATGCTTTTTGATTTGACTTACTACATGATGACATTCCGGGTGTCACCATGCTGTTTGAGACTATCAAAACTACTGTTACACTTTCGCTTACCAAGCGTATATAAACCATTACACACCTGTCGAGGATACAGGTTCTATTCGTCTACTGACAAAAACACTCGGACGCCGATGTTGATTATAAAAAAGTTTATTAAAAAGAGAAAAAGTCACAGAAAAAAACATCAGAGAGACAGGTTACTTGTGTGAGAGAGAGGGGGGTGAAAGAAAGAGAGAGGTGGATAGCTCGTCTCGCTAAAACAAGTTACATTGTGTGCGCCTGCTGCCATTTTAGGACAGCCCCATGTCATGTCTTCTCTGCTTGAAGTGTCGCCGGAAGTCACGTGGTTTCATCGCCTTCCGCTCTGGGGTCACCACTGACTCTTAGGTGTCACTTGCACCACCCAAACACGACCTCTGTTATGCACCACTACGGCAGCACAAAATACTGACCATAGTTCATGTTTAGGGGCTTGAGGCACCGAAAACAAGGCTCATAAAACCAGCATAGTGGAGTCGGAGTCAGAGTTTTGGGAAGCAGTCAGTTAAAGTCACCTTCATTAGAATTCTAAGAGTCGGAGTCAAAGTCGGAGACGGAATTTTTTACCTGCGAAGAATAATCCGACGGTCTGAATATTAGAAGGCTTTAAAATAAGGAGTCCAGGTCGAAGTCGGATATTTGGGAATTCTAGGATTCAAAGTTGAACATTATACCTTCCGACTCTGTAGCCCTGCATAAAACATCGCGACTGTCTATATAAAAACGACAGCAGCACAAAACACTGCTGACTATAGTTGACATTTAGGCGCACGAGGAATCCTAGACATGGTTCATAAAACCAGGATTGCGAAGTCGCGGGTTTGGGAAGGAGTTGGAGTCGAAGTCGGACTTTTTAATACCCAAAGAATCAACAGTCTTAATATTGGAAGACTTTAGAATAAGGAGTCGGAGTCGGATATTTTAAAATTCTATAAGTCAAAGTTGGAATTTTTGGAATCCTAGGAGTCGGCCCTTATCCTCCACAAACCCGCATAAAACACCAAGATCGTCATCATCAAAATCTATGACAGAATGTAAACATTCTGTCATAGATTTTTTTTAAACAATATGACGACATATGTCATCTTATTATATAATAAATAACATTTAAAATTACAATAAAATAATAAAAAAAATTTTTTTAATCAAAATGCACCGATATTCTTAGAGTTTTTGACAATCAAAGAACACACGCCAAAATTTGAACAATTTAAAAAAAATAATAAGTCGTTTATTTTCATGGCGGGCTAATTGTGAACAAGCAATGAGATTTCTTCAAAGACTAAATATAAAATAAAAAAATTCGTAATTTACTAGTTTATGGTCGTTAATTATATGCTATTAAATAGTTTTCAACATTTATTCCCAAACATACTTTTTTTTGTACCAAAATCATTATTGTCATTTCTTGAGTAAAAACAATATTTAACAGATATGAAAAATATTTAACAGATATTGTAATGTTATAAGTTGTCTCCATTGCACTAGTTATCTCAGTTATCTGTTATTTTCCTTTATTATAGAACGCATCAAGGACGTCACGCAAGAGATAAGAAAGAGTCTTCTTCCTCTTTTTAACCAAAGCGTTCGTACGTGTCAACATGCAACTTATAAAAGCATGAGATGCACACCACGTGCGTTCTCTTAATTTAATTCTTGACTTCAGTCTTTGCATAAATATATTACAACCGTATTGGTGATAATATGAAAATTAAAATTCAATATGGTGGCCTTTGTTGGGCCGCTTTCTCAACAAAATTCGTGGAGGCAGATAATTCTTATTACTTCCGGAAAATGTATATAGCAAATAAAGTAGGAAATTAATCTGAAAGCTATATATATTTTTGAACCGGAAATAACCAGGAGTTAACTGCCCTTACGGAATTTTGTTGAAAAGAGTGTCCAAGACAGGCTTCCACGTTAAATGTTAGTGTTAATATTAATATAAATAAAGTAAACAGCTAAGATTCGTTAAGTATTATTTTTACATCATGGTTTTACTACAAAATATGTTGTTTGGAAGAAATGCGGAAGCTTATTTCACTGTAAATAATTAACAACACTAAACTAGTAAATTAGCAATTTTTTTTTGCAACTAAGGTTTTCTTCTCGAACAACATAACGCACTTTCTGCTTTGTCTTGAAATAATTGTAATTCAAGTATTACATGTTAGGCCTTTTGGCTAAGATCAAAGTGTAGTATCTGTTCCGATGGATACTGCCCCCCCCCCCATACTGGTATTGTCTTGTTCTTCGGGGCTTGACTTACGCCGGTCAATGGGTCTGTCCTATGCAGTTCTAGGAGGTCCACCCTCCCAGGCTTAGCCTCCCCTCTTTGGGGAGGAGTAAGTTTATTGCTTACTGTCTGAGACGCCCCTACCGGGGAATACCGACGAGGCTGCCCAGACAATTTTTAAATGGCCAGAGTGCTCACCTCTCAGGCGCTGGCTTTTCAAACCCCACTTTCCCGACCCGACCTTGGGTCACATCTTACTTGTGGGAGTAAGATAAAAACTGGCCTTGTGCCTAACTCCTGGGGAGGAATAAATCAATACCCTTTAGAGTTCGTCCCGGACAAACTGTAAATAAATTTCAAAATTCAGCTGTTTTCTGTATCATCTTTCTATCCGACACATGCGTGGATTATCACCAATAATAATACACACGAACAAGGTCAGAGGACAACTATTCAAAACACATGGTCAGCCCAATATCAAATTTGGTTTCGAAGCA
>OY744532.1:7870680-7915680 GCA_963556195.1 Sepiola atlantica | reverse complement strand
TAATGTTTTTAACTTCTTTACATACTCAACGTTTAAGAAATAAAGGAGAATTTTAATAGAATATTCGAATAGCTATGTATCTCATACAGAGATAAAGTGTTAGCCCCAGGTAGGGGGCTCCTTGATTCTGAGAACTTCGACTGAAGTAAAATGAAACAAAGAGGGAATATATTTCTATGTAGCGGACAACCTCTTAAACTAATTAACGGATCATGAATTTTGGAATATATATTCAAGGCAACACGGTGAGTAACATGAGCACATTATTTACATTTTAACATTAAGCGGATGCATATATATAAAGTAAGTATGTGTATATCTTCATATATATATATATATATATATATATATATATATATATATGTATATATATATATATATATATATATATATATATATATATATATATATATATCGTTGTACAGTATAAATTCCTAAACTAAGATCGATCATTTTGAAGTTTGCAACACAGCTACTATGCGTAATGTTATTTATAAGTTTAAATGCCCTTTGGGAGAATGTAACACCCATAATAATAATAAATCTAATAGCTACATTGGTTTTATAACCACTACCCTATCCCGCCGCTTCACCATGCATCTTGTAAACTCTAGCTCAATTTACCAACATCGACAAAAACATAACTGCCCTCCCTAAGGCAAATTTTAGTTAATAACACTAAAATAATACATTTCAAAACCAATTTAAAAAATATATACTGGAAGCTATCTACGTAAAAAACACAAAAACCTACAATTAATAACACATTTCAAAACCAATTAAAAAATAAATAAATACTGGAAGCCATCTACGTAAAAACACAACAACCTGAAATTATTAACATCGATGTTTGATGCTTATGCAACTTTCAGTGTAGGGAATGTTAATTCTTGCCGGTCATAGGGCATGAACTCGGTTTTAAAGTCACAACTGACTCGTAGTCCGGTATTTTACCCCTCGGCCACCACCAATGTGGACGAGTGGTTATAGCACTTGTCTTTGGGCTGGACGACCCGGGTTCGATCCAACTCACGGTATGCGGATTTTCGGGTCTGAAAACTCCCTCTGTCCACCCAGCTGTAAATGGGTACCTGACTAAAACTCAGGGAAGGTTCAAGGCAGCGGAAGGAGAGGGATGGCTCCGCCTTCCCTATGCTGTGCCCTAGACACGGTGATTCTTAACAAATCACCGCCGCTACGGCCATGGGCAGTGTGCGTCCAGGCTATGCGACCTTTACTTTACCACCACCAATTAGCACGGAAATTAAGAGAAATTAAACTCTATATACGCTAAATAAGCGAACGCACATAGTAAACGGTCTAACAGTATTCAACAACGACAAAAGTTTGACGATGTAATTTCCTTGAAGCATTTTGCCTAATATGTATATAGAGGGGGTCAGAGAAGACTATCACAATGCAAGAAGTGGAAATATGCCGCTGATACGGATGACAACTACGAAGTGATATTTTTTTATTTTGTATTTCGTACATCTTACTTGATTTAGTCTCAACTTCTACACAGTGATCTAATGTGTGTGACCGTGTTCCATAATATATTTCGAGGTAAAACCTCTTCATCAAATACGGGTGTCTAAAATCTCCTGAAATTCGTGTGGACTGAATTATTATAAAATATCATTATATATTATAAAATGTTATGGTCTATTAGAAGCATTGCAGAATTTGGCACTATTATATTTTATAAAGCGTTATCAATGCGTATTTTCAAATTAAAACAACGCAGATGTTAAGTGGCTATCATAATGTTGTTGTTCTCTATTGTTCCACTATCTCTTTATAATTTTAATTTGCTTGTATACTTTCTATGCGCCTTTTCTATATTATTAATTAACTTTATTTGCTGTGGTTTGTCTTTCCAGATGACGATGACATAGGCGGACCATTCTACGCGTGTGAATCGAATGATGACGATGACGTTTTCACGGAGAACATCCCAGCGGATACAGTAACACAGCCAGTCGTTTACACAGCAGCCTCCTCTAGCTCATGCCAACAAAATTCTCCGGTCTTCCATACGAACTTTCAAAACCAGGAAGACGCTCAGGTCACAGCTAACAATTCCTCACACTCCACTTTCAGTTGTACGGTTCCACAAGCAGACGACAGCTTATCTTCGTGCACGGCTACCACCTGCAGTTCGGGATACGGCGGTGACAGGCGCTGCACTACGAATCCGTGCAACCAAAGCGCAGCTGGCATGATGTCGTTTCGCACAGAGAGCAGCGACCGCAGCCAGTCGGACCACAACCAACCGTTGGCCGCCAGTCGCCGCCGACTACACTGTTCGACCGACGAGACTGACGATGAAGATCTTTCAACAACCGGTGCCTATCAAGGTGATAACAGTACAAGGGACCGGGAGTCTGTTGGTGTGGTCAGTAGCGGTGATGACCAGCCAGCAGTGATTAAAAAAAAGAGCCCACCTCCGAAGGGCCAGCGAAAGCGGCCGCCCCGGAAAACAGTGAATCACATAGGTGGAGTTCTGGCTACCTCGTTTCTGCTTAGTTCCTTCACATTCTGCGCCTTGTGCATAGACACCTCGCCGGAGATTTTCGTAATTGTTATTTTCGTAGCTGCCTTCATGTTTCAAGTCATCCAACAGCTAAACGCTATGTGAACAGGATAACTGCCATATATATATATATATATATATATATATATATATATATATATATATATATATATATATATAAAGCTTCACGCACAGGCATTGTTTGAAAACTCCAGAATCTTACTGTGATTTCATGACACAGTTACAAATAGTCAAGCAATAGCAATGTTCTAACAAGAGTTTGTAGCCGTCATGTATACATGTGTGTGTGAGAGGGAGCGTTTGCGTATATATATATATAAATATATATATATATACATATATATATGTGTGTGTGTGTGTGTGTGTGTGTGTGTGTGTGTGTGTGTGTGTGTGTGTGTGTGTGTGTGTGTGTGTGTGTTATAAACCGTATCACGGTGATTTGCAAATTTCCGATGGACACTATCGGACTTTCTTAAAGCATCTCTTCGTGGTCTACGATAATACACATTTCAGGTTCCCTGAATTATATATATATATATATATATATATATATATATATATATATATATATATAGTGTGTGTGTGTGGGGGGGGGTGTGTGTACGTGATATCATCGTTCGTTTGTGATGTGTTTAAAATACAGCGCTCTATAATTTGAAGACATTTTCGGAAAAAAAAATATCTTCTTTCTTTTTCAAATTTATAATGTAAAGTAAAAAATGATAATAATAATAATAATAATAATAATAATAATAATAATAATAATAATAATAATAATAATAATAATAATAATAATAATAATAATAATAATCAAGAGGAGAATACATTGTTATTTCAATTATTATTGGGCCCGTTGCGCGCGTTGTATGAGTTTTATCCCCACCCCCCCTTAAGACTAGTCTTATGTTATGCCCAAAGAATATAATTTTTATTTAAAGAAACAGACACCGTCGAGAAAGCATTAATGTCATTCATAACTGTTCGAAGATTAGACAAACGCACGGAAGGTGCATAATAAATTCGATGGAAATACATAAAATAACACTTGGTTATATACTAGCCGTCCCACCCCGACGTAGCCCGGGATTAATTAATGTCATTTTAGTTTAAACATTTAAAATAAAAAAAATATATAATAATATGTGAGTCACAAAATCATGAAACCTCAAAAATAGAAAGAAGATAACTTATATTTCTACCTTTACGTTCAGATAGTAATTATCTCTCTTAGATTTGAACGCTTTTTAAGTCATTATTTAAAATTGTCCCCCATTGGAATAATCTTCTTTGCCGGAATAATTATTTTCGAAAAGAAACTGGAGCGACTTACGATTGGTTTAGTGTAAAAAAAAAAAATGCTTCAAAGATAAAAAGGAAGAAATCGCTAAGAAGCATATGAAATCGGTTTGCCAAATGTATATATAGGTTCATGATTATATTTTAATATGGCACACAAGATTCTTTTACCTGCATAAATTGCCTTCCTCTGTGAACGTTTTTCTATCATGCCCTCATCAAATTGCAGGTGGTGCCTTAACACTCTAACGCGCAAACAAATATTATTCTGTTCCAGTCAGCGGTATTTCTGTACGCGAAAAAATAAAAAATAAAAAGATAAATCGTTAACGGTTTCTACGCACGAGACAATCTCCACATATCAGTATGATTCTAGTAGATTTTGCATTGTGGGAAATAGGACCCACCCTCTCCAACGGGCAAGTGATTACTCTACACGTCTCTACCTCGCTGCACTGATGTTATTCCGAAATTTAACTTCTATTATACTAGTTGCCCTAACAATGTTTTAAACCCAGTCTACCCTACTATTTCATTAGTATAGATTGTGTAGTTCGTCAGCATTCGTTAGTTCAAGGATATTTAATTAAATAAGATAAGCATGTCGTGTCGATTCGATCTGCACATCAATCTTTCAAAAAGTCTAACAATTTACGTACGCAATGAAAAGAGATGTTCATACCATGAGACTGGACAGAACAATCTTAATTGCGTGGTGTAATTCAGTTCAATATACAAATAGACTCAATCATTTCAGTTATGATCACATAGTCTGAAAATGTTATGGTTTATTATAAACATTTAAAAGTTCGAAAACCTACTTTATATCCAATTTTGTTATGGAAAATTTGTTTTAGTTGATATAAATTGCTTCTAGAATTTAATTTTTGCTTTCCGCGTTTGGTCGGACTGGATGCAATTTCTTCAGAAGATGAATAAATTCAGGCGAAAGCTCGAGAAAGACGGGTAAGATAAAGAATGTTGGAAACCCCCAGATGACTTATGGACATTTTTTTAAATTTACCTTTGAGGTTGACTAAAAGAATTTTGTTATAATTTGGAAAAGAATGACCAACGGATCGAATAGACACAGAATGTCTATCATATTCCGATAGATATATGAATATAAAACTAGATTATATATAGATACCGAAAGGAACTATTCCGAAGAAGCCCTTAATAAAGCGAAATACAAATTCAAACCGTTTTGAATTTGTATTCAAATGTAAAAAAATTCGTTAGGAATTTAAGACACTTCCGAGAATTGGAAAAACCATGAAACTGCAGATAAGCCCAATTTATTATGATGTATTATTGCTGAATACTACTACTAATACTACTACTAGTAGTAGTAGTAGTAGTAGTAGTAGTACTGTAAATGTATTTGAGTGGCTACACGAAGACAATAGTGTTTCGATCCTACATCTCATCATGGTACCCGAAGAGATGGATGAAAAAAATCAAAACGTAATTACATTTATATAACTATACAACAATCTCAATATCTATCTCTCTCATATATATATATATATATATATATATATATATATATATATATATATATATATATATATATATATATATATATATATATTATGGGTCCTGAAGATATTTCAGTATTTAAAAAATGCTCTGTTTAATTATATGGCTGAAAATAAATCCTGCCTTGAAACAGCTGTAAACAGCTATACATTTGTGTATGCTGTTTATTCGGAATAAGCTTTGAAAAACAGGTTTACTGTACAAAAATATAAATACACACACACACACACACACACACACATATATATATATATATATATATATATATATATATATTATTTTCTAATTAATTCTTATCAGCTTAACATTTTCTCATTCTAACTAGTTTTAAAATGTTAATTAGTCTTAATCTTGACCGCATCTATTTTTAGAGATAATAATTTTTTTCTGAAAAGGGTACCTGCATGATGAGGACATGTAAGTTAAGCAAGTTTTTTTTTTTGAAATACCCAACCGCATTTCTTCTGTCGGTATTAATTTAATTTTAATGCCAGAGAGAAATCCGGGACAACTGGGGGAAAAAATCCAGTGTAAGCTTAAGATACGGAGGTTCGAATGCCAGGAATGTAGTATTGCATGGCGAACATCCTTCTAACCACTGGACCACTTCTCGGTCGTAATTAATCTAGTTGCCTTTCATTCATATTATTACAAAAAAAACTTTTAGAGATTCTTACGGCTATTGAAAAAAAATACTCGCACTATATAGCTTTCTATTTTTAATATTTGAAAACAGCCTGTACATTTTAAGAACCGGAAGAGTGTACATATTACTACGCACCAACTCATTGAAGGAGAAAAGAAAAATGTACAAACCGAACGACTGCTGTAAACATACGCGCGAAAAACGAGAACAATATTTTTCACCAGAATTCTAATACAAATCACGATTAATAGCGGCTCGTCCGTAGGTAGTGTGCACCTGCAGCCCCATCAATATATATATATATATATATATATATATATATATATATATATATATATATATATATATATATAGATATATATATATATATATATATATATATATATATATATATATAGATATAGATATTTTATATATAGAGATAGATAGATAGATATTTTATATATATACGTATATATATGTATATATATATACATGTATATATATGTATATATATATATATATATATATGCATGTGTATATATGTATATATGTATATATGCATGTGTATATATGTATATATATGTATATATGCATGTATATGTATATGTATATATATATGTATATATGCATGTGTATATATATGCATGTGTATATATATGCATGTGTATATATATATATATGTATATGTATATATGCATGTATATATGTGTATATATATGCATATATATGTATATATGCATGTATAGATATGTATATATATATGTACATATATGCATATATATGTATATATGCATGTATATATATGTGTATATATGCATCTATATATGTATATGTATGTATATATACATATATATATATATACATATATGTATATGTATATATATATATATATATATATATATATATATATATATATATATATATATATATATATATATATATAAAATAAAAATGATTTTCATCCACAATAAAATAAAAATTAATTCATTTTATTTTACTTTTTAAAACTCGAATATTTAAAATTTTCTTGAAACGTGAATATTAAACTTAGAATTTTGTATTTATTTATGAATCAGATTCATTTTGATGAAAATATTAAAATAACGCACAGGAATTGATTTTAAAAAAGATTTATTAAAAGCAAAATAACTTGGTAACCAAAAAATCGAATTCGGTTAACGGGAATAATTTTCAAAAACTTCTAGCCATATCACGTGATTATATGACGTAATACAAATGAAGAACGCTACTTTTTGCAGTTAAAACACGAACACATTTTATTCAACCCTTTGGCATTTTTTTTTTTTTTTTTTAATAAGAAAGGTCTTTGCCTTCACGCAAATTCGAAGAAATAAGATGCTATAATATTTCTTGCCTTCTTTCCGTTTCAAACTTCATCGCAGTCTTTAAATCAATGTATCTCAACCGGGGTGCACCGAAACCCTAAGGTTCCGCCAAAGGTCCCTTAGGGTTCCACAAGAACATGCGAGATAAGCTAATGCGCTTTTGATTTTTGATTTTCGTATATGTAATATAAGTAAACACGCACAATATATCATTGGTTGTTGCAATATTGTGATAGAGACATCATCATATCTAAAGAATAATGTTATTTAAAACATATCGCAATCAGTGGGAATCTATTTAGTGATGTCTGGACCAGTGTGAAACCGCCTTCACTAGTCAGTGCACACTGTAGGTGACATTTTGATTTGATTTACCTTATATATTTTCAACATCGCCACTAAAAGATAAATAAATTATAAACTGATACAGCAATTAGCTGTTTTCGTCCTGTTTATACTATATTACACGTATATGATATTCGTTACTTATATTTGTTTGTTTTTTACGTTTGAGTTTAGACATTTTTGTGTGTAAATGAAAACTTCATGATGAAGTATGATAAACTAATAGTATAAATTTTATTCAGCATTACCGAAGAATTTTCCTTAAACCAGTTAATCAAAAATATATTCTATGATATTTACCACTAATGAAATTAGAAAAAAATATGGTAGATAATTTTGCTTTTTCATAGAGATTCCTTGAGACGTGTAATTTATTTTAAGGGTAAAAAACAGTTTGAGAAACGCAGATCTGAATAGTTTGCTTAGGAATCCTCATTTCATGATCTAGGTGTGTTCTACTTTTAGATGAAGGAAACCATTGTCTGTACAAGATAATCTCCGAGAATACGAAAATATTGTTGTTCTTGGTTCAGTACCGTTTGTCCTATAATTTGTTATAGAGCGATCGAGGACTTGTTAGGAACCTTTTTACAAACACATCACTGATTTTCAGGCTCGAGAGAAAATGGATACCTTCTGTAAAAGCTGCCTGCTTAGGGAGTCTATAAGGAAACAAGTGTTGCGCAATCTCATCCGCACTTCTCCTAGATCACCATTGCTGGAGTTCCGTAGAAAGAAGTCTAGGACGACTAGAAACAATGCCGGGATAAGCAGAGAAAGACTGGTGTTATTTCGAAGATTTTCCTTCTCCTAGATCAGTTGCACAACCACGGTTTGAGTCTAGTCTACCCTACTATTTTATCAGGGGGGATTTAATAGATTCATACCTTTCTCATGGGTATTAATGAAAGTGATCAATAGTCCTGACAGAATAATTTACATATACACCCGAAACCCTACTGCAATAAGGCTTCTCGCACACCATTCTTCTTTTTTTTATTATTGTTTATTGAACAGTGTTTCGTAAACTATATTCTTTATTTCCATGACGTCATATGATTTACGACTTTTTTAAAAATTTTAATTTTGAAAAATAACCCCCCCCCCCAAACAATTTTTGCTGATTTAAAAAAAGTTTTAACTATGAAATTCTCTGAAATCCGGAATCACATAACAAGCTAAACACACGAGTCGTCACTGAATAAGAAATACTAAAATACTGGATTTCACAGGTGTTCTTTCCTGACGACCCAAACTCACATCTCTAAAGAAAATGCTTATTTTATTTTATGTGCAGACTAAAAGAAAGGGAATATTTCAAGTTTCAGTGAAAACGCAATTATTTCTTTTTGTTTTTTCAATTAGAATTTTCAATTTTTCTTATCGTGCGAAATAGAAGTTCACCCATTGCCATTGTTTCTTTAAAATAACACAGAAACTGCCAATGACAATAACTCGATCAATAACTCTGGATCGAGTTAACGTCCTTAGTTGTTTCTGTGACACAATGGACTATATTTGCCCTTTTTTGTACGAAAATATTTGAAAATCTGGTAAAATTCTACCCTTTGTTACCACGTTGTCGATGGAAAAATAAAAATGAGATTCTATTATTCCGTGCGATTAAACATCAACATTGTAAATAAATTAATGTTTTATTAAATATATAAAATATTTTAGACGTTAGAGTGGGGTTAACTTTACTATTTAACGTAAAATGATCACGCAATTCTTGAACATTTCTTTTATATTTCCATAATATCCGCCATTTTGTTAATACAAAAGAAAATGGTTACTCCTTCTCTTCTGTGCTATGTGATCGAGACGTGAATCATCAATAACGCTTTCTGGTAAGGAAGTGGGCGATCATTTTACGTTATATTTATATAGTAAAAGTGAAACCTCATTCTAAAGTCTAAAGATTTGAGGGGAGGATTTTCCAGGTATTCCCAGGATGTTTTATTTTATCCTGGACAGAATGGGGGCAAAGTGTTACCGAAAATCTTAAAAAAAAAAATACTCGCCTGTTTTCATTAAAATTTGAAGGTTAAATTGGAAATGTCTATTTGATGACGGCTTCCGGTTTTCAACTCGGAAATTGACAAGCTGTATGTATCCAAAAACAGGTACCCTTTATATTTTAGGTTGGATTTTTTTAGATGGGGGGGGGGGAGTAATAATTTGTGTTCACTGTTTCTTTTACAAGAAAATCAAACTTGTCTTTATAATTGGAATTTTTTTTTGTATTACAAATTATCAAATGAAATTTTATTTTTTAATTGGAATTTTTTTATTAAAAATAATAAAATCAAACTTTTCGTGGGGGGGGGGACGTTTTACATTTTCATGCGATCATGTGTGGTTTTACGACCTTGCCACTCGGACTTAGGATCAGTGGTAAAATAAATTTGGTTAACTCTCTTAGTCAAATGTTTACAAACTAGCGAAATTAAAAACTCCACCAAAATGTTAACGGTAGCAAATTATAGGGAACTATTTGGATTGTCCGTTTCCAATTTCAAGTAAACTTTTACAATTTAACCAACTTTAAATATCACTTTTTTGTTTACATAATAACATACGTCTGCATAACAGAACAGGGTCGTATTTAAAAAAAAAAAATAGCTTAGTTTGAATCTTTAAGTGAAGAAGTACCGATTACTGCTTCGATGTTCTCTGGACTTTTCTATATATTTTTTTTCACAGAAAACGTGTTCGTTCTTCATAGAAATTCACATGCGCAGATCAACAAAAGTTTACGACGCTTTACGCATGCGCAAGTCTTCGTCTGCAACATTCAATTGAAGAAAAAAAATGAAAAATAAAAAAAAAGCCGATGTTTTCCTGCATTTTTCTCATGAACTTTAAATTTATATTTCATCAACATGACAGACAGACAGACGCGCATTTTACTGCAACAAACTAAAACGTTCCGATTTTTTTTCCAAATAAATTTCATCATCGCTTTTTTTTTTTTTTAAATGTCTTGCTTTTCTGTTTTACTTAATTTGTTTTTAATCAAATTTAACCTAAATTTGAATCCAGATGAACAAATAAAAACAAAACAGGACACATTTCATCCAACACCGCATTACCGTAAAAATAAACGTTTCTTTTATTTTGTTTGTATTGAAATAGAAACCGTATTGATTCTTTTGGCTTTGTTTTAAATTTTTAAAAAATAAAAAAAAATTTTTTTAAATAAAAAAATATATATATATAAATACAAAAAAAAAAACTTCAAATGATGATCGATTTGATCGATTATAATTTCTAGTTGTGTATATGACAATTTAGGGGCTTTGGGTTCGGGTGGGGTCATCCCTTAATTACTACTACTCCGAGGTTCATTCTGACCCCGTGCCATATAGCATGTTGTCGACAAGAAAAGATGTAACAGTTTCTGTATCAGACAAGTCCGAATATAAAGAGTTCAATCTATGTTTGTGGAATAACAAACAGAGCGGTGAGAGTTGACTAGCTGCCGCCTTGTCATGCATCGATCTTTAGTAACCTCCAACCTCCCATGGTCATGTATTGTCCGACTTGCCTCCAAGGACATTCAATATTTTGCAAATTAATTTTTTTACTTATAGATTTATTTACGATGTGATCAAATGAAAAGTTAATATTTTAAAGGAATTAAATAAAGCTTACATAACTTGTGTTTATCTAATTTGTATTCAAATAAATATTGTAAGTGAAATGTTTCCATTTAAAACATATATACCTGATAATATTGTTTGTTTACAAATCAATCGGAAATTTGACAAAAAAAAACACGCATAAACAAAAGTTACCAATTTTAATTTTTTAGTATATCATTTTAGAGTCCCTAATGTATACAAGGTCTAAATAATGAAAAAATATATATATTTCTTAAATTTAAATCAAGTTGGTTATTTAATCGATTACAGCAAGAAAGAACACCAGATTTAACACATCCTTATAAAAGAGATAATAGTTTCTGTATTTGGCGTCAGACAAGTCCGAATATGAAGATTTCAATCTCTGTGACCTTTGTTACGGCTTGGCTGGAAAGGTTTCTCAAGGCGCAATAGCAAACAAGGCGGAGAGAGTTGACTGACCGTCGGTTTGATTGGTCTCACAGTGGAAAGCGTTTGTCATATGTATGTCTCTGACCACAATGCTGCTATCTCTGAATCTTCTAACGCCACTCCTATTAGCAGACTGCACGCCTGTCCTGTGCAGTTCTAGGAGGTCCACCCTCCCAGGCTTCGCCTCCCCTCTTTGGGGGGGAGTAAGTTTATTGCTTACTGTCTGAGGCGCCCCTACCGGGGAATGCCGACGGGGCTGCCCAGGCAATTTTTAAATGGCCAGAGTGCTCACCTCTCGGGCGCTGGCTTTTAAAACCCCACTTTCCGACCCGACCTTGGGTCACATCTTACTTGTGGGAGTAGGATAAAACTGGCCTTGTGCCTAACTCCTGGAGAGGAGTAAATAATACTCCTATTAGCAGCAGCGAATCCCAGTCAAAAATGCATCTCCCCACACTTGACACGTTTTCATCCTGCAGAAATATATTAGTCATTGACCTTCTGTTTGAATATGGGCATCGACCCTCCATAACCTCAAACCGCTCATGATTATGTATTCTACGACTTGTCTTTGAATGCCTTCAACAACATTATGTTACACCCGGGATGGTAGTATCTGGATATGACGTGAAAATGCATCCAGAGATATATACATAAATGTACATAATAAATAACGAGTTAACACGAGGAATATGTTATGCGATTGAGGTGTGTTAACATATATCTATTACTAATGGTGATTTGGTATCTGTTTGTTTGAAACCGAAACTAGACTATTATTTTTATTAATGTACCATTGTACTATCTTTCATTGCTCAAATCATCTGATCTGTTGTCATGATAAAATCCTTCCAGCCATCACTTCCTTCGTTTTCGGGGAGGGGTAGGTAGTGTAGTATTTGTTTTGGTGTCATGAGACCATCTTCTTCGAAATTACCTCCTTTTTTGTGGAAGGGAGTAATGTAGGATATGTTCGTACGTCATGCAGTGGCGTACCGAAGCAAAGTGCCGTCCGGGGCTCTATTCATAAAATTCGCACACCGCTTCTTTTTTTGTTACTAAAGAGTCACCACTTATCAAGGCCCAAAGGCCACTCGAGGATAAGGGTTTATGAACACCGTGATGACAAAAATAAATGAAAGAGTTATAATCGTGCTGATTGAAAAATCGGGCATCTTTTACGAGACTCAGCAGAGTAAAAACGCTAAAAAAACAAATATACAACAAATAAAAGTAACTGTAAGCTGTAAAAGTTAGTTTCAAACTTGCATGTGATATTTGTTTGTATTTTTAGACCGTTACAACCGCTATTTATTAGAAATCAATAGTTTTGTCACTGAACATGTAAAAAAAAATGCCCGATTTGGGGGGGGGGGTTACTAACGAATGCACGTGTAGACGCCATTTTGAATTTAGTGGAAAAATAAACAAGAAATTTTTTTTTTTACATCTAATGAAAACCAATTTATAATACGTAAAAATAAAAACAAATTAGATAGGTAAGTAGAAAATATCTATTCTCGTCGTAGGTCAACTTCACTTGTTGCAAATTTATGTTTTTAAACCCTTTCTCGTTCTTTTTTTGGACCC
Organism: Sepiola atlantica; assembly: GCA_963556195.1. Lineage (NCBI taxonomy): Eukaryota > Metazoa > Mollusca > Cephalopoda > Sepiida > Sepiolidae > Sepiola > Sepiola atlantica. Next base: position 7,902,318 of record OY744532.1, on the reverse strand, counting down.
CATTCGCGCCTCTGCTGAGCGTCGTAACATATACCCAGTAAATCAATTAAAACCAATGAATTTGAGAAACAGAAAAAATAATTTTATTTAATTAAATTATAAACAGATTTATTGAATTTTGACTTATCGACTTTTTGTAGAGGCAAAGTCAAATTATGATTTTGTTCAAATCCATCAGTTCCACAGTTTCATGTTCAATTGATAAGAGCAACAAATTCGAAAGGTGATCTTGCGACATTCTCGGTCTTAAATAAGTTTTAATAAGCTTTAGTTTTGAGAAGCTTCTTTCTGCGGTTGCAACAGAAACTGTAAGAGTTAAGAGCAACCGCAGAGCAATAACAGTAGTTGTCACTGTTTCTTGCACCTTTCACCGATGGATCGATCTCAGACATTCAATCGCTGATGATTTGGTCATAACTGTTAAGAGCATACCACTTTCCTCCTCGGAAGCTTTTGCTAAAAAGTCCCGAATACGAAGAACTTCCAAAGGCAATATAAAAACATTTAAGTCCCTAGCGTATTCTTTGCCGATACTATTACATTTTTGTTGCAACTCTTTGTGTCTTCTAGGATTGCTGGCGACGATAATCCAGCGAAGACAGTTCGCAGATAGAACATGGAGTCAAATCGTGCTTTCAGTTCAGTCACAATCCGATTATGACATTCCTATAGATCTCTTTTAACTTCTTGCTCAAGCGTTTGGTTATCTTAAGTTCTTCAAGGTAATCCTTCTAATCCGTTTTTCTTCTAATATGCTTTCAACTACAATTTCTATTATTTTTCGCTTGGTTTTATTTAGATTAATCGATTCAGACACCAGAATGTCCCTGTTTCGGTTGAAGAAAATGTGGTCAGCTTCCATGTGAGTTACGCAGACATTAAAACCAATGCCCGGTTTTTAGACTTGCTTTTAGATCAGATTTATTTCTCACAGTATTCTCCCCAGAAATGCAAATGCGACACAAAAAAAAAGAATATTGCATGGTAGAAATAAATGTCTAGAATAATTTAATCTTGTTAAAATCTAATCTAAAAAATACACATGGTAAAAAAGTAACAGATGTCATTTTCAACATGATCCGCAAAGAGTAGAGATTGCGATCTCGAGATTTCATATTCAGTCTCGAGACCTCAAAGTCGAGATTTCCAGAACCGACAATCATTGATCGATTATAAGGCATACTTGTTTTAAGAGCTTATGCATTCAATCCTTATTTTATGGAATATATATTTTCAATATGATGGAATACATAAACATTTGTGTGATTTATTTTATAACTAGGTGGACCTGTGTGGCGGCGTTGCCCGGGAAAGTATATTTAATCAAGAATGTTCAGGCCTTAACATTTAGCAACGTAGATGGGCGAAATCGGATATCGTTAATATATAAATATATAAATATATATTTACGTATTCTGGAATACTTCGTCAGTATGTTAATAAAAAACAGCAATATGTTACGTTAAAGTTATATGCAAAACTAATTCCCCACTGTAAATTCTAAAATGAGTGTGTGTGTGTTTTGTTTGGTAGTTCTTGAACCGAAATGTGTTTAAAGATTAAAGAGTACGATGCGAAAATAATCTCCAATTGTAAATTCTAAAGTAATTTTGTTGGTCGTTTTGTGTGTTTCTTGCAATCAGTAATTGATATACTTATGTATTCTGGAATACTTTTTAATAAGGCAAGTGAAAAAATAATGAATCTCTATTATGTGATGGCGATCTACCCTATTTCGTGACTATATTGACTCTTCTAGACACTGTGTATAGAGGAGTTTACGACGAAGTCTCGAGGCAGTCTCGGGGAAGTCTTTCTGTGGCATACTATTCTTTACTTCTGTAAATACACACTCTTGTAAATATACCACTATATTGCCTTATTTATTATCGGACTTTCAAGGTCAAATCACTCGCGACGAGAACTCGGACTTATTCAGGCACAAAATAACCGAGACTGATGGTACACACAACACTGGCAATGAAAACTCGGATTTGTGTCGGATACAACATAACAATTACTACAACTGGAATGTTGGATTTTCGAAAAAAAGACTTAGGTGGTATGTTCGGATTTTTTTTAGTTACAAAACTAACAGCAAGAATTTAAATCCGTACTGGACTTTTAACACACAATGTGTGCTAAATTTACGAAGGGGAAAACACTGAAACGTCCGAAAATAGGATTTTAAATTTTTTTCGTTCTTGAGTAGAACAAAAAAGATTTCACGCCGAAGATTTGAAATTTAAATCGTTTGACCATAGAATAAATAGAGAGGGAAACTCAACAAAAAGGTCTGTCAATTTTTCATCGTTTGTTTTGGTTTAATAAGGAACGGGAGAATAAGTTTGAACAAGCTTATTTTCTTCTCTCGCCAAGAAATTAAGAATTTATCCTCTAGTGACGAAAGTTACAACCCTGTAAAAACAGAATAATTTTTAAAAAAATATACACACAAAAGTCGGTAGCCTGTTTTAAGTGACAAAAAATGGAGAAATTTAAATAGGCTATGGTGGAAATTATTAAGCACCTACAATAACAACGGCTTAGACTAGAAGAGAAATTCCGAGAAAAATAGTACAAAAGGAAAAAGAACAAAAAATTTCTAGTAAAGCAATTGGAGCAAATGGAAAGATTTGATTAAATGTTTCTTTATACCCAACAGAAATAGAAAAATATACGAAATATTGAATAAGGGTCAAAATGGTGAAGATGAAAGTGTATTTCCACAAAACGCTATTTGGAGCGCTATCGATCATTTTAATTACGACCCTGAAAACGAAATTACGTTGGTTTCGTATTTCATACGATACGTAGATCTTTATAATACGGACTGTGCGGATTAGACAAATCTTAAAAGTTTCGTTTGCTATTAAGAAAATTAGGTCCGGATAATTATATATTGTCACAAAAAAACAGCAATCTTACATTTGTTGAAGCGATACATTTATTAACTAAATTATTTAGCCCAAGCACGTCTCTTTTCCACAAGAAAAGAAGACGAAGACTACATTACATTCGCTAGCGTAGTAAACAAACACTGCGATGATTTCAAATGTCGGAGTTGAGCACTAATAATTTTAAATGCCTACTCTTTGCACAGATGATAGTATCGAATACCGATTCAGAAATCAGAGGAAGAGTTCTAAAGAATTTCCCACTTCTATATATCGCAGAGGACTGCTAACGTTTTATTAGTGTTCGCTAGATTCAAGAGACATTGAGTAAAGCAGAGTGTCACATATCAGAAAAATCTGTAATGAAAAGAAAATTAATTCACCAACTAAATTTTATAAACAAAAGAAAAATGATTTGCCTCCTAAACCGTGTTTTGAGTGAAGGCAATTGCATTGGTTTAAAGATTCCCCATATCAAATGAAAAAGTGTTTTATTTGCGATCACATGGGACACAAATATACACACTGCGAGTTTTAAAATAAATTCAAAGGATTTATTAAAATTGCTAAAATTTACGAAGTTTAAAATATCAGGAAGTTTGTAGAAAGTAAGAATACTGAATAAAAATAATGAATTACAACTTGACTCCGGTTCAGTTTTTTTTTTGAAAAACGTGGACAAAAATGGAAAACCAACTGTGATAAGAACTAAAAATAGCCAAAAGCGTTCGTGGAGAACAAATACATTTTGAGGGCGAGCTGATCGCTGACGGTACATTAAAAGGAAAAAACTTTTAAATTGAAAATGTTTGTGATGAACAACGCAAACAACCTCTTAGCACGGACTGGATGGAAAAGATTCAATTATGGAATATGCCAATACACCTCTTCTGTAAAAATATGGAAACTTTAAATGTCGAAGCAGAGAAACTGAAGATAAAAATCAAAAGAAAGATTTTCGGTAGTTTTTTTTCTGGTGGACTGGTAAGATGTAAAATATGACTGCCAAGTTAGAATTAAAAACAAATATTCAACCAGTTGTTAAAAAGAAAATAAATTCAATTTTAGCCATTAAATCAAATTGACGATAGATCAAAAAGACTCGGAAAAATAGGAGTATTATCGAGAGTAGAGTACAGCGAGTGATCCTCCCCCCGTGCAGACATGATATTTTTAAACACCATCGGAGCTATTGCTAGTCAGAATGGCATAATTTTGAAAGTAGAATTGTTGAAACTGCTTATAATAGAGAAAATAAGAACATTAAAATAAAGATCGTTCAGGTCTATAGTAATTATTGAATTCCCTATAAATCTTGACGAATGAAAGTTTCCATCTTTAGATTACGAACCACTAAATTGTAATTTATCACTCTCACGTTTAGAATAGGACAAAATCCTTCGTTTTTCTTTGGAACTTTCAATCGTAGGCGTGTCACTTTTCTTCCTGAGATTTTCATGGATGGCTCTGCTTTTGAGGATGAAATCGACTCTGAAACTTCTTGGTCTTTCTCTCTCATCAAATCTTTCTTGGAGTTCATACATCGGATGTTTCTGCTTCTCGTAAAGTCGGTTCTCTTTATCAATTTTTCACATCTGAGGTTATTCTCTATCTCTACAAATCTACTATCAGACCATGTATAGAGTAATGTTGTCATATTTGGGCTGGTGAATCTCTGTTCCATTTGAGGCTTCTTGATAAGGTGCAGAAACGTATCTGTAATTTGATTTGCCCTACTCTTTTCTTCTTTTCTACACCGTCTTTCTCACACACAGACTTGATGTTGCTAGTCTCAGTCTTTTCTGTAAGTACAGGGTGGGCCAAAATAAGGGTCCTATCTTTAAATTTGAATAACTTGAATTTGAATAACTTCCACAAAATAAAAGTTAAACTCACCAAACTTTATGTGTGTGTAGACTGACCCTTCCGAGATTTTTTGAAATAAACAAAACAAATTTTAGCCGAAAAACACTTCTTAAAACTTACAAAAACTAAAGTATTGTTTTTTTACACTGTTTTGAGTTTTTTAAGCAAAAATAATGTTTTCTAAATGAGGGTACGTTCCTTAGGGCTAATACGGCTCATGCTTGCTTCGGAAGGGGTCCTTTACTTATTCTAAAAAAAAAATTTTTTTTAAATCAATAAATAAAAAAGTTATGAATTTTTAAAAATAGGACCCTTATTTTTGCCCACCCTATACTATTATCGCAAGTGTTCTTCGGAATTGTTTGATCTATTCACTGCTTCTTTTATTCCAGCTCGTTTGGCTCATCAATTTGCTGTTTTTATACCTCTGTATAATACATCTTCCTATTCCAGTAGCTTCTTTCCAAGAAATGCAGGCTTGTGTAACTCTCTTCCCGCTGACTGTTTTCCTCCTACCTAAATCCTTGGTCTTTTAAAGCCTAAGACAAATAGGCATTTCTGTTTTTGCGATAGTTATATTTCGTTCTTGTTAGCTCCTTACAACTTAAGTGGCTTCATGCCTTGTCTCAAGCAATTTCCATTAAAGAAACAAAGTGCTGTGGTAGCTAGTCCTTCATTGACTCTGGGCACTACCTCTATGGATTGTTTTTTGACAACTTATTGCTTTCGTTTTAAACAACGCTATTCTTGACAACTCATTGCTTTCGTCTTAAACAACGCTATTCTTGACAACTCATTGCTTTCGTCTTAAACAACGCTATTCTTGACAACTCATTGCTTTCATCTTAAACAACGCTATTCTTGACAACTCATTGCTTTCGTCTTAAACAACGCTATTCTTGACAACTCATTGCTTTCGTCTTAAACAACGCTATTCTTGACAACTCATTGCTTTCGTCTTAAACAATGCTATACTTGACAACTCATTGCTTTCGTCTTAAACAACGCTATTCTTGACAACTCATTGCTTTCGTCTTAAACAACGCTATTCTTGACAACTCATTGCTTTCGTCTTAAACAACGCTATTCTTGACAACTCATTGCTTTCGTCTTAAACAACGCTATTCTTGACAACTCATTGCTTTCGTCTTAAACAACGCTATTCTTGACAACTCATTGCTTTCGTCTTAAACAACGCTATTCTTGACAACTCATTGCTTTCGTCTTAAACAACGCTATTCTTGACAACTCATTGCTTTCGTCTTAAACAACGCTATTCTTGACAACTCATTGCTTTCGTCTTAAACAACGCTATTCTTGACAACTCATTGCTTTCGTCTAAAACAACGCTATTCTTGAAAACTCATTGCTTTCGTCTTAAACAACGCTATTCTTGACAACTCATTGCTTTCGTCTGAAACAACGCTGTTCTTGACAACTCATTGCTTTCGTCCGAAACAACGCTATTTTTGACAACTCATTGCTTTCGTCTAAAACAACGCTATTCTTGACAACTCATTGCTTTCGTCTTAAACAACGCTATTCTTGAAAACTCATTGCTTTCGTCTTAAACGACGCTATTCTTGACAACTCATTGCTTTCGTCTGAAACAACGCTATTCATGACAACTCATTGCTTTCGTCTTAAACAACGCTATTCTTGACCACTCATTGCTTTCGTCTTAAACAACGCTATTCTTGACAACTCATTGCTTTCGTCTTAAACAACGCTATTCTTGACAACTCATTGCTTTCGTCTTAAACAACGCTATTCTTGACAACTCATTGCTTTCGTCTTAAACAACGCTATTCTTGACAACTCATTGCTATCGTCTTAAACAACGCTATTCTTGACAACTAATTGCTTTCGTCTTAAACAACGCTATTCTTGACAACTCATTGCTTTCGTCTTAAACAACGCTATTCTTGACAACTCATTGCTTTCGTCTTAAACAACGCTATTCTTGACAACTCATTGCTTTCGTCTGAAACAACGCTATTCTTGACAACTGATTGCTTTCGTCTTAAACAACGCTATTCTTGACAACTCATTGCTTTCGTCTGAAACAACGCTATTCTTGACAACTCATTGCTTTCGTCTTAAACAACGCTATTCTTGACAACTCATTGCTTTCGTCTGAAACAACGCTATTCTTGACAACTCATTGCTTTCGTCTTAAACAACGCTATTCTTGACAACTCATTGCTTTCGTCTTAAACAACGCTATTCTTGACAACTCATTGCTTTCGTCTTAAACAACGCTATTCTTGACAACTTATTGCTTTCGTCTTAAACAACGCTATTCTTGACAACTCATTGCTTTCGTCTGAAACAACGCTATTTTTGACAACTCATTGCTTTCATCTTAAACAACGTTATTCTTGACAACTCATTGCTTTCGTCTTAAACAACGCTATTCTTGACAACTCATTGCTTTCGTCTTAAACAACGCTATTCTTGACAACTCATTGCTTTCGTCTTAAACAACGCTATTCTTGACAACTCATTGCTTTCGTCTTAAACAACGCTATTCTTGACAACTCATTGCTTTCGTCTTAAACAACGCTATTCTTGACAACTCCTTGCTTTCGTCTTAAACAACGCTATTCTTGACAACTCATTGCTTTCGTCTTAAACAACGCTATTCTTGACAACTCATTGCTTTCGTCTTAAACAACGCTATTCTTTACAACTCATTGCTTTCGTCTTAAACAACGCTATTCTTGACAACTCATTGCTTTCGTCTTAAACAACGCTATTCTTGACAACTCATTGCTTTCGTCTTAAACAACGCTATTCTTGACAACTCATTGCTTTCGTCTGAAACAACGCTATTTTTGACAACTGATTGCTTTCGTCTTAAACAACGCTATTCTTGACAACTCATTGCTTTCGTCTGAAACAACGCTATTCTTGACAACTCATTGCTTTCGTCTTAAACAACGCTATTCTTGACAACTCATTGCTTTCGTCTGAAACAACGCTATTCTTGAGAACTCATTGCTTTCGTCTTAAACAACGCTATTCTTGACAACTCATTGCTTTCGTCTTAAACAACGCTATTCTTGACAACTCATTGCTTTCGTCTTAAACAACGCTATTCTTGACAACTCATTGCTTTCGTCTTAAACAACGCTATTCTTGACAACTCATTGCTTTCGTCTTAAACAACGTTATTCTTGACAACTCATTGCTTTCGTCTTAAACAACGCTATTCTTGACAACTCATTGCTTTCGTCTGAAACAACGCTATTCTTGACAACTCATTGCTTTCGTCTTAAACAACGCTATTCTTGACAACTCATTGCTTTCGTCTTAAACAACGCTATTCTTGACAACTTATTGCTTTCGTCTGAAACAACGCTATTCTTGACAACTCATTACTTTCGTCTTAAACAACGCTATTCTTGACAACTCATTGCTTTCGTCTGAAACAACGCTATTCTTGACAACTCATTGCTTTCGTCTTAAACAACGCTATTCTTGACAACTCATTGCTTTCGTCTTAAACAACGCTATTCTTTACAACTCATTGCTATCGTCTGAAACAACGCTGTTCTTGACAACTCATTGCTTTCGTCTTAAACAATGTTATTCTTGACAACTCATTGCTTTCGTCTTAAACAACGTTATTCTTGTAAGACGAACTGAATACTTTCCTTTTGTTTCGGTGTTGAGACAAACTGAAGCTTTAGTCCTTCTATGACTATGCACAACATCAGACGGTCGGAAGTGACCTTTTTCCATCCCGCCAAGTATCTTGCCAGTCGCCCTCCTCCTCGACTGGCATGTATTAAGAAGTCAATCTAACGATTGCTGTTGGGGACAAAACACCCCAAATTTGTGAAATCGAACTTCTTAAAACCGGTGTGATTGTCAGCTCAGGCAGAAGCACTTTACCCCTTATTATGTTTATAGTTTGAACCTTAATGCTTCTGTTTTTTCATGACCGACAAATGAGGATCACATATATTTATCCTCCCTTGAGGCCTCTAATCCCGCCCCCCGTAAAAGTTACTCCTGATATGGTGAATCTCTTTCGCATTTCTCAGGTTTTCCGCACTTCTGTGTAAAAGATTGAAGAATTTCCTTGAAAATAATTGTGGGTCTATAGCTCACGTACGGAATAGTTTTTTGTGGCTTTATTCTTAAAAGTCATGTGATTACAAAAAAGGTTATGTTTTGCGTAGACCAAGCGTTAAATGGCTCTAGTTGTCACATCCGCCATAGATTGGAGTGATTTCAACAGCGCCTGTACGACCTCTTATGTATCTGCTATTTGAACTAGATTTATCTAGATACGAAGAAAACAAAGAACCGTAAGAAATTTTCATAAGCAGCAGCCTAGCGCTCGAATCCAACTTTCAAAGACACAAATTTGCAGAGTCTGAAAATGTGTGTGAAAAGCTGTATTGCATAGCAACTTATGGCGTTTTTTTAATATGGAAGTCGCTCCAGACAAGGCATGAAACCACTTGATGTTAGAACTTTAAAAAAATCTACTTCAAGGTAAAAGAAAACTAAGCAACGATAAGTGCTAGATAGACAGATTCTAACCCGGTAAACAGCAATTCTTCCTCCTTTGTCAGAAACATCGCTCATGGAATGTGAGGACTAAAGGACAAAATAAGGGAAGCGAGAGTTACGAGGCTGCTAAAAGTAAACCCAAAGTTTACTTTTTAATCTTTTTAATTCGAAGCCGTAATTCTTTCTCTAATTTTCTCGTCCAGATAAGGAGGAAGCAAAATGGATTGGTCGTCCTTGAAAAAAATTATAATTAAGACCTCAACCGGCTCTAAAACACCTTATTTACCCTCTAGTTTGACACTCTCTATCCACTTCGTCAAATGCTCTGAATGCATAATCATCCAGAGACATGCCAACAGCTTTTTTTTTTTATCTTGGTGATTACTTTAGTGGACTGGGAAGAAATATTTACACAATCATTATCTTCCCTCATTGCCAGTGAATGAAAGAGATCAAACAATCCTTACATTTTTAATATACTAAGGGAATATCATAATTTAGGTAAATCAGAAAAGGAAGTAATCTTGGCCTGGACACCAAACCATTTTAGCAGTAAAGGGAAGGATAAGGCAAAAAAATTAGCCAAAAAAGGACAAATAATATGAACATGCCACATTCAAATTTTAAAAGGAAAATGAAAGAATACATAAAATTAAAATGGCAAGCAATATGGAACACCTTTCTGCAAAACAAATTGAACATCTTCTTATAGTCGGAACGGAAACTTAAGCATGATACCGATAAAAGAGAAGACGCCGTATTAACACGTATTCGTATCAGTCACACAAGGATGATCCATATACATCTGCTTGGGTGAAAATATGAACCTTGATGTTACCATTGCAATCACGGATTTACAGTAAAACATATATTAAAAGTAAAAAATGTTTAAAAAATATTTGAAAATATAGTTTCTTCTCAAATGATACAGTTTCTTAAAGAAACTAATTTGTACAAACATTTTTTTTTTAATCCAATATTAAATTAAAATAACATTTGACAAGAAACAAATACCAATTAAGTTGAATAGAAATGTTAATTATATTGTTACCAGACACACACTTTGAAAAAATCTCTTCAAAAGAATGTCCCAAATAATACCTTAAACAACCTAAAAGAAGCTAAAACTATATCAAAATCTCAAAAGCAAACAGAATCATTCACACATTTAAAAAAAACTTCACAACAAAAACTGTTGTGAAAACTGTTTGATTAGGAAAAAAACTGTTTAATCTGGGATGACCTTAAAATGGTTAAAAGGTCATTACACACTAACAAACAAACAAACTCAGAGGAATATTTAGTTTGGAAGCCGCTTACGAAATCAAGAAAAGGACTAGTAACGTCCTTGTAATCTCCAACCGACATCTTCTCAACCTGAGTCTCTTTCGCCTTTGATTATTGGCAAAAACGATTAATATTCTGTTATCCATGAGCTCATTCAAATACTCGACTTCCGGTAAGAACCTGGAGGAGAATAGGATAACTCCAATTTATGTTGACTTTCTATATCTGCAGTGAGTTGAGACTCCGCCCGAAAAGATTCGGTTAAGCTGCTAGGGTCATAATGATGACCGAGTTTATCTTCTCTTTAAATACAATAGACGACATAATGTAACAAGATCACCTCGGCATGATCGGAAAAAAAAGCAAGATAGTAAATAAAATTATAATGGTAACGAGATGTAAGCCAGGAGTTTGTATAGATGTGGCGTTTGGAATGTGACTGTGATTTTTTATAATTTTAACCATTGAGTGCATTAAAAAAAGGTGAACAAATCTCAATCCAAATTTATGTTGTTACGAAAAACTGAACCAACATCTCCTGTAATTAGTCTCAATCAACGTTTGGCTATATAGCAAATTTAATATACAGATCCTTTCGGGGACCATCAATAAAAGCGATCTATAAGCTTTAGGGGCTCACGTACTTCTGAAACCACGGACTCCATTAAAAAAAATTACAGTAGGTATATAAATGAATAAAGAAAATCAAAACAAAAAATGATTTTAAATAAACACTTCTGGATGTTCTCTGTGAGTCTATAAATCCACCACTGCAACAACATATTGTTACATCCGGACAATAAACAGCACACACGTAGATTCGATATGGATGTAATTTGAAAAGGGTGTTTTAACCTTGAAATATTAGTAACACACATGGTTGATTGAAGATTAAAAATCGGTAAGCAGAAAATAAAAATTATCTTACAGATTATCTCTTTATTAAAAGAATGTGGATTAGATAAACAGTCTTATTAATCTAAAGAGATTATTTCTTGATTATAATGTGAAAATAACATCACTTAAAAACAGAGACCTTCTGGTTTAGGTAATGACATAGTTTTAGTTACAGATAGACACGTAATACTGTCTACAAAAACACTGATATATTGATCAGTAAGAGACACATATCTTAACAAGTTGTGAGACTGAATACCTCCGTGTGACAACGTAAGTTGAAATTCCGTCAAAATATCAGACTTGACTGAATGTTTCAAGATCAACGTCAAAACTCAAGGCCAAACTTATATAAAAAGGTGTGCTTCATTGGTTACAATATGGGCCACGTAGCGAGTCTATACGAAGTTATAGCCAAAAGTGTGACTTTTACCTTTATCGTGACCTTGATCTTGAACTAGATAGCCCAAATTAAATAACTTCTAAGATAGATCATGACTAGTATTTTGACCAAGATTGGTGACCATTGGTCAGGGGACGTTTGGCTGTACACAAACAACAATGGTGACAGATTCGACTGAATACATAACCTCCCTGGCGGAGGTAATGAAGATAAAAGGAGGATATCCCCGCAAACTGACTTCTACACCGAATGAAAGGCACGGCCCCTATTGATAGAGACGACCCGAGTAGAAAATTACAGTGTTCACGCAACATTGCCCGCGGAATGTGACTGGCGTTCCCCAAATGATGGCAGGTGTTAGGAGTCACGTGCATTTCTTTCCGACTGTCATTTGCCCTGAAAGATTTATATCAATATGTTCATAATCTTCGTACAAATATGGTAAATTCTAGTAGGATGACCCGACGTTGCCCGGGTTGAGTCGAGGGATAACACCACATGCCACAGTATTGTAAGGACTAACGAGTAACTTTTCTTGGTACATTTATTTTGAAAGTGTGGGGTCTGCCCGTTTTGCTCCCTTCAAAAATAAATCCTAGCAATGATACCAATCATCATCCTTTTTTCTGATGGAGAAGAGGGTTATTGCTTGTCGTCTGATGCTCCCTCATTCGGGGGGAGGAGGGGGACACCGATAGAACTATACAGGTAATTTTGTTCCCATCAAGAGTGGCCCATTTTTTAGCAGGATTTTTTTCCCCACATTAAAAACAGATCTTATGTTTATTATAATATAAATGAAGAAAAGAAAGAAAGAACCCAAAAAAGGAAAGAGAGAAAGATGCTTCATAGCAACGCATCAGCTTATATGGAGCCGAGGATGGCCAGCTAATAACTGTGTCGGTGTCTAAGTTTTCGTTTTTATAATGAAAAAACAGCTCCAGAAAAATTGCTTCTGTATATCAAACGGACTTCGTCATACTTGGTCAACTGCGTTTTTTACATGCTTTCTGGTTAATTCAAAAGATATTAAAAATTAAATATTTGAATTTAGGGCCTAATTTTATACTAACAAGATAATCTGCTTCATGCGAAACAGATCTCGTTATGTTCCCACAGTTGTTAACAGAAGCAAATAAAAAAAACATGTATAATAAAAAGGAAAAATCGATTTCACCTGTGGTTAATAAACAAATAATCGAGTTTATGTTTTGCAAATTGCTTTTTTAGATGAGGATTGATAATTTGGATTATTTTGATTATTCGGACTACTGTTTTCATCTTGGATGTTATTAACACAATGTTTCGGTCGATGTAACCTCCGACCTTCTTCAGGTACGCCTTATCGAACTCGGAATGGGAACAGGCTATTTGAGTGGACTAAATAAATGGTTTTGTTTGAAATTCCACAGACTCTCGAATTCGACATGAAGATTCCCGAGTTCGACAAGACGCGCCTGAATATGATCAGATGTTACATCGGCTGAAACGCTAGAAAATAACATGAAAAGTAAGTACATTAGTCTAAATAATTAAAATAATAAAAATGATCGGGTTGTCTTAAATTTATGTTTATTATATCTCACTTTATCACAGCGCTGTGATAATAACGTTGCGTGTAATATTTATTGTATGGTGAAAATAACGTTGCATGTAATATCATTGTATGGTGATAATAACGTTGCATGTAATATCATTGTATAGTGAAAATAACGTTGCATGTAATATCATTGTATTGTGATAATAACGTTGCATGTAATATCATTGTATAGTGAAAATAACGTTTCATGTCATATCATTGTATGGTGAAAATAATGTTGCATGTGATATCATTGTATGGTGATAATAACATTGCATGTAATATCATTGTATGGTAATAATAACGTTCTATGTAATGTCATTGTATGGTGAAAGTAATGTTGCATGTAATATCATTGTATGGTAATAATAACGTTCTATGTAATGTCATTGTATGGTGAAAGTAATGTTGCATGTAATATCATTGTATGGTGATAATAACATTGCATGTAATATCATTATATGGTAATAATAATGTTGCATGTAATATTATTGTATGGTGATAATAACATTGCATGTAATATCATTGTACAGTAATAATAACGTTTCATGTAATGTCATTGTATGGTGATAATAACATTGCATGTAATATTATTGTATGGTGATAATAACATTGCATGTAATATCATTGTACAGTAATAATAACGTTTCATGTAATGTCATTGTATGGTGATAATAACGTTGCATGTAATATTATTGTATGGTGATAATAACGTTGCATGTAATATCACTGTATGGTAGTAATAACGTTGCATGTAATATCATTGTATGGTGATAATAACGTTCCATATAATATCACTGTATGGTAGTAATAACGTTTCATGTAATATAATTGTATGGTGATAATAACGTTGCATGTATTATAATTGTATGGTGAAAATAACGTTGCATGTAATATCATTGTATTGTGATAATAACGTTTCATGTCATATCATTGTATGGTGAAAATAATGTTGCATGTGATATCATTGTATGGTGATAATAACGTTGCATGTATTATAATTGTATGGTAGTAATAACGTTGCATGTAATATCATTGTATGGTGATAATAACGTTCCATATAATATCACTGTATGGTAGTAATAACGTTTCATGTAATATAATTGTATAGTGAAAATAACGTTGCATGTAATATAATTGTATGGTGAAAATAACGTTGCATGTAATATCATTGTATAGTGAAAATAACGTTTCATGTCATATCATTGTATGGTGAAAATAATGTTGCATGTGATATCATTGTATGGTGATAATAACATTGCATGTAATATCATTGTATGGTAATAATAACGTTCTATGTAATGTCATTGTATGGTGAAAGTAATGTTGCATGTAATATCATTGTATGGTAATAATAACGTTCTATGTAATGTCATTGTATGGTGAAAGTAATGTTGCATGTAATATCATTGTATGGTGATAATAACATTGCATGTAATATCATTATATGGTAATAATAATGTTGCATGTAATATTATTGTATGGTGATAATAACATTGCATGTAATATCATTGTACAGTAATAATAACGTTTCATGTAATGTCATTGTATGGTGATAATAACATTGCATGTAATATTATTGTATGGTGATAATAACATTGCATGTAATATCATTGTACAGTAATAATAACGTTTCATGTAATGTCATTGTATGGTGATAATAACGTTGCATGTAATATCATTGTATGGTGATAATAACGTTGCATGTAATATCACTGTATGGTAGTAATAACGTTGCATGTAATATCATTGTATGGTGATAATAACGTTCCATATAATATCACTGTATGGTAGTAATAACGTTTCATGTAATATAATTGTATGGTGATAATAACGTTGCATGTATTATCATTGTATGGTAGTAATAACGTTTCATGTAATATCATTGTATTGTGATAATAACGTTTCATGTAATATCACTGTATGGTAGTAATAATGTTTCATGTAATATCATTGTATGGTGATAATAACGTTGCATGTAATATCATTGTATTGTGATAATAACGTTGCATGTAATATCACTGTATGGTAGTAATAACGTTGCATGTAATACCATTGTATCGTGATAATAACGTTGCATGTAATATCACTGTATGGTAGCAATAACGTTTCATGTAATATCATTGTATGGTGATAATAACGTTGCATGTAATATCATTGTATTGTGATAATAACGTTGCATGTAATATCACTGTATGGTAGCAATAACGTTTCATGTAATATCATTGTATGGTGATAATAACGTTGCATGTAATATCATTGTATGGTAGTAATAACGTTGCATGTAATATCATTGTATGGTGATAATAACGTTCCATATAATATCACTGTATGGTAGTAATAACGTTTCATGTAATATAATTGTATGGTGATAATAACGTTGCATGTATTATCATTGTATGGTAGTAATAACGTTTCATGTAATATCATTGTATTGTGATAATAACGTTTCATGTAATATCACTGTATGGTAGTAATAATGTTTCATGTAATATCATTGTATGGTGATAATAACGTTGCATGTAATATCATTGTATTGTGATAATAACGTTGCATGTAATATCACTGTATGGTAGCAATAACGTTTCATGTAATATCATTGTATGGTGATAATAACGTTGCATGTAATATCATTGTATCGTGATAATTACGTTGCATGTAATATCATTGTATCGTGATAATTACGTTGCATGTAATATCATTCTATGGTTATAATAACGTTGCATGTAATATCACTGTATGGTAGTAATAACGGTGCATGTAATATCATTGTATGGTGATAATAACGTTGCATCTAATATCACTGTATGGTAGTAATAATGTTTCATGTAATATCATTGTATGGTGATAATAACGTTGCATGTAATATCATTGTATGGTAGTAATAACGTTTCATGTAATATCATTGTATGGTGATAATAACGTTGCATGTAATATCATTGTATGGTAGTAATAACGTTTCATGTAATATCATTGTATGGTAGTAGTAACGTTTCATGTAATATCATTGTATGGTGATAATAACGTTCCATGTAATAGCACTGTATGGTAGTAATAACGTTTCATGTAATATCATTGTATGGTGATAATAACGTTGCATGTAATATCATTGTATGGTGGTAATAACGTTTCATGTAATATCATTGTATGGTGATAATAACGTTGCATGTAATATCATTGTATGGTGATAATAACGTTGCATGCAATATCAGTGTATGGTGATAATAACGCTGCATGTAATATCATTGTATGGTGATAATAATGTTGCATGTAATATCATTGTACGGTAATAATACCGTTTCATGTAATATCATTGTATGGTGAAAATATGGTTGCATGTAATATCATTGTATGGTGATAATAATGCTGCGTGTAATATCAGTGTATTGTTATAATAACGTAGATGCAATATCACTGTATGGTGATAACGTCGTGTGTAATATCATTGTATGCTTATAAGAACGTTACATGTAATATCATTGTGCGGTGATAATAAGATTGCGTGAAATATAATTGTATTGTGACAATTACTTTGCATGTTATATCATTGTATGATGATAATATCGTTACGTATAATATCATTGTATCGTGATAATAATAGTGAGTGTTATATCATGGTATCGTTATAATAATGTTACGTGTTATATCATTGTATTATGAAAATAACGTTGCATGTAATAGGATTATATGATGGTAATAACGTTACTTGTAATATAAATGTATGGTGATAATATCGTTGCGTGTAATATCATTGTATGGTGATGATAACGTTACCTGTAATATAATTGTATGGTGATAAAAACGTTTCGTGTAATATCATTGTATCGTGATAATAACGTTGTGTGTAATATCCTTGTATTGTGATAATAACATTGCGTGTAATATCATATTATGGTTATAATAGGTATGCATGGAATATCATTGTATGGTGATACCGTTGAATATAATATCATTGTATGGTGAAAACGGTGAATGTAATCTCATTGTATTATGATAATAACGTTGTGTGTAATATCGTTGCGTGGGGATAATTACGTTGCATGTAATATCATTGTGTGGTGATTATAACGTTGCATTTGATACTATTGTATGGTGATAATAACATTGCGTGTAATAACATTGTATGGCGATAATAACATTGTGTGTAATAACATTGTATGGTGATAAAAATGTTGCATGTAATATCATTGTATGGTGATAAAAACGTTGCATGTAATATCATTGTATGGTGATAAAAACGTTGCATGTAATATCATTGTATGGTGATAAAAACGTGCGTGTAATATCATTGTATGGTAATAATAACGTTGCGTGTAATATCATTTAATGTATGTTAATAACGTTGCGTGTAATACCATTGTATGGTGATAACGTTGAATGTAATATCATTGTATGGTGATAAAAACGTGCGTGTAATATCATTGTATGGTAATAATAACGTTGCGTGTAATATCATTGTATGTATGTTAATAACGTTGCGTGTAATACCATTGTATGGTGATAACGTTGAATGTAATATAATTGTATGGTGATACCGTTGCGTATAATTTCATTGTATTGTGATGATAACGTTACGTGTAATATCATGGTATGGTGAGAATAACGTTGCATGTAATATCATTGTATTGTGATAATAACGTTGTATATAATATTGTATGGTTATAATAACTTTGCGTGTAATATCATTTAATGTATGTTAATAACGTCGCATGGGATATCATTGTATGCTTATAATACACATGGCCATAACAATGAAGCAATGGAAGAAAAGCTAATGAGAGTGCGTGTAATCGATGGAATGAAATGAGCGTCGAAAAAGATAAGGTTACCATCGGTAATCAGGCCTCGGGGTAGAAAACCGGGGATTGGGGGCATGAAGCAAAAAATTGAATTGAATCTCATAAATGTTGTTTGTAACAGGGATTTGGTGTATTTATTATTTTTATCTTTATTTATTAATTTTTTTAATTTTTTATTTTACATGTTTAAATACAGATGACAACAGCCGGTTTTGTCGATGCGTGTGATCATTCTGTTCAAAGGGACAAACTGTGGGTGTTCCAGGCAGAGTCAATGTTCGGAGGGTGGATAGGGATGAAATAAATGATGAAGATTAGAAGGGAGTCAGGTTACAAAAACGGATGAAATAGGGGGTTAGAGTGAGACAGAATTTGATCGAAATTTATAATCAAGAAAGTTTAGAAAAATAAAGAGAGCGTGAGAAAGAAAAGAAGATGGGGGGAATAAAAGGAGAACGATAATCATAATAATAATAATAATAATAATAATAATAATAATAATAATAATAATAATAATAATAATAATAATAATAATAATAATAAAAGAAGAAAGAAAGAAAAAAGAAAGAAAGAAAAAAGGAAAGAGGGAGAACGAAGTACAGAAAGAAGTAATGAAAAGCTTGCAATAATGTCACTTTCATTAACCCTTATCCTTGAGTGGTTATTCGCCTTGATATGTGGTAACCCAATAGTAAAGATGAGGGAGTGCGCGCATGCGTGTATGCGTATGTGTATGTGAGAGAAAGTAAAAAGGGGATAGGACAAGAAGAAGGAATGCAACAATGAGTGAGAGAGAGAGAGAGAGAGAGAGTGTATGTGTGAGAGGGAGAGAGAGAGAGAGAGAGAGAGAGAGAGAGAGAAGGAGAGAAGGGGAAAAGGGGTAAGAAAAAGATATCAGCAAATAAAAGCAAACAGAAAGATTTTTAAAAGGGAAAAAACTGTCGTCTTTATATCATCATCATCATCATCATCATCATCATCATCATCATCATCATCATCATCATTTATTTATTTATTTATTTTTTTTAAGATATTCAATTTATCGAATTTTTGACGCCATATACATTCCGCTAAATAAGAATTCACCATTTAGCAATAAACGCGATTACCCCCCCCCCCCCTGATATAAAAAAAAAACAATAACAGCTTTGAAGTCATCTATCGATTCGAAGGAAAAATATGAATTTCTTAAATAATAATAAAAAAAACTACTGGATTATTTTACGTAAAATATGGTTACCGTTTTTTTTCACCATAACAAGTATGTATTTTTTTAAATTAGAATTTTATTTAGCGTATTTACCGGTGGGTGTTATGTCAATCAGTACCAATATCTGTAAGAGAAAACGGAAATGTTAAAAAGACATGAAAGAATTCCAGTGGAATCCACCACACAATCAAGTTGAATAGCCTAAGAACGAAAACCAATTGAGTTTGTTTACATATGGATGACTTAAGACTGTTTAGATAAATAACCTAAAACAAAAAAAAACGCAGGCGAAATAGAAGATCGAGCACCCTTTGCAATTTCAAGACAACACTTTCCGGAAACCTGTGCACAGACTGGATAGTCCAATAAGGGCCAGCCTATTGCAGAGTAATATAGTTTACCTGTTTCGAATTTAGCAAAGAAATTCTAAAGGAGAAATGGGGCTTATCTGGAGTAAGGGAGACATTCGAAAAAAAAACAAAAAAAAACTGTGGAATATCTGTTTGATGTACGTACCTGTCACAGAATGAATATATCGTATACCAAAAATCAGGTAAATTAATAAAGTAGTTTTTATTTTATAAAAGAAAATTAAATTTTAACGATTAACGAATAACGTGGAAATACGGCCTCCATTCCGGCTTATTATCAATTTCGGTTATCTCCCTTGAATATCACTTGACTAAGCCGGAATGGAGGCCGTATTTCCACGTAATTTTCTTTCATAAAATAAAAAGTACTTGGTTAATTTACGTGATTTTTGGTATAGGATATATTCAGCCTGTGACGAGTACACACATCAAACAGATATTCCTCATTTTTTTTTTTCGAATGTCTCCCTTAATCTGGATAAGCACCATTTCTCCTTTTTAATTTATTTCCTAAATTCGAAACAGGTAAACTATATTACTCTGCTCTAGGCAGGCACTTATTGGACTATCCAGAATGTGCACAGGCTTCCGGAAAGTGTTGTCTTAATGAATAATTTAAAAGACAAAGAAAAAAGAGTTAAATATCTAGTTCCGTTTGTCTGTTTTACGGCATATCTACACTTTTTGAGTTGTTTAATGCTAAATACGTTTTACCTATTGGAAACAATTCTTTAAACGCAAGCTGCTATGTTACTTATGCATGGGGGATGGGTGTTTCATATCTCTCCAGACAAAGTTCCTTTCCTTAAACAAGTATAAGAGACCTTTCTAATCACAGATTGGCATGGCCAATAACACCCTTCCAAAGAGTCCAACTCCTCAGTCTGAAATTCTCCGGCAACATGACGTGGAATAAGTACATAAAAGATGTTGCCAAGTCTGCCGCAAAGAAGATAGGCTCCCTTTACCGGGCTAGAAAACTTCTCACGAAAATAAGAATGAAAAGGAATCAGAATAGAAAAAAAAGAAAAAGAAACGGGGGCAAGAATAAATAAAGCGAAAAATGAACGGTTAGATAAGAAGAGAGAAAAAAGAGGATGAAAAAAGGAGAAAGAAATGTTATGGATCGGCTATTCCGAGTTCAAATCAAAGTGGATTATTGAATTCATACACACGTTAATATTATTGGGGGGAAAGTATGAACGCCCCTTTTCAGCTATGGGTACAGTAGTAGGTTTTGTCCAATGGCAATTGCGGTTAGGAATTAAATAGCATAGATAGGGTTGCTATGCCGTGTAATAGACAATCTACACCAATTAATGATTTGTTTTTCGGTAAGTAAGAGGGCCTGTGGACGAGTGGTTATAGCACTTGTCTTTGGGCTGGACGCACCGGGTTCGATCCCACTCACAGCATGCGAATTTTCGGGTCTGAAAACTCTCTCTGTCCACCCAGCAGTAAATGGGTACCTGACTAAAACTCAGGGAAAGTTCAAGGCAACCTTCCATATGCTGTGCCCTTAAGAAATCACCGCCGCTACGGCCATGGGCAGTGTACGATGTCGGCAACGACACTCGTGCGCGTCCAGGCTATGCGACCTTTACCCTTTTACCTTTAAGTAACCGAAAAGGGTCGATAAGCCGTAAAACAAATACATCACCTCAATTAATTATTCCTTTTAAGATAGGCATTGTGTTTCGGCATTAAGTGAAATGAGTTGATAAGGCACGTAGTCCTTAACAAGGCTTTATTGAATTAAATATTCCGTAACTAAGAAAATTAGTCAGCCGAAGAATGCCACTAAGGGTGGTAATCTCTGTATAAAAAATTATATATATATATATATAGGATTCATTCCTAAACTCTGGTGATACCAGATCAGGCTGCCCTGTGGCTCCCTGAGACGAAATTCACCTACATTGACGTTTTTTTTTTTTTGTTTTTTTTTGTTTGTAAAACTTAATTATGTTCTACAAAACCAAAAACAAAAACAACAGCCCCTCTCCCTTTCTCCCTCCTCTTTTTTATTTTATTTTTCCTACCTACTCCCGGTCCTGGATATGACCTTAAACTACATCCGATGGTGAGATCCGGCTTACGGACTTTGGGGAATGTGGAGCCTCCTCTTAATTACCATTGCTCCCAGGTCCACCCTAACCCGGAGTGGTAGTACCTGTTAGGGTCCCAACTATGGGTTAAATAGAAACAGATATTAAAAGGGGAAAGAAACAAAAAAGAGAAGAAAACAAGACCAGATTCGGCATTAAATAACCCAAAAAGGGTTGATATGCCGTAAAACAAAACTACCAAACCAAACTACCATTCCTAAACTAATGAACTGATTATAATGAACTATGAACTATATATTCTAGACAACACGGCGAGTAACGTGGGCATATTATTTGTTTCGTAAACCTTAGCATTTACATGTTGTTTGACCTCGTCCGCTCTTTTTTAATACACCCCCCTCTCTCTATATATATATATATATCCCTCTCCCCTCTCTCTCTCTCTCTCTCTCTCTCCCTCTCTCTCTCTCTTTCTCTCTCTCTCCCTCTCCCCCTCTCTCTCTCTCTCTGTTTATTAACCGTCAAAGTTAATTAGATTAGAATAGTTCATTATAAACTGTATAGAATATTACCAAATAATTAATGCTATTTAACCCATAGATCGAGGTATAAGTAAAGATAAAGAAAGAGAAAAATGGGGGGGGGCTACCAAACAAAAAGACTAATTTGAGATTTTGTCTTTGCAAACTTATTTTTCATCATTTCGCATCATTCTGGCAACCTATGAACTGTCTTATTTCTTGTCAGATCCTGCTTTGTTTGAATGAGGTATAGTTCAATTTGGTCATAGGAGGCCATCTTCCCAGGCATTACTCTCACCTTCGGGTAGGGTGGTTTATTATTTGTCGCTTGAAGCGCCTCTGTCGGGGAATGCCAACAGGTCCATTCACGGCTATTTTTGTACTCTTCCAGATTGCTTCTTGGGGGAGCTGATCCCTCCCTAAACATTCAACTGGCCTTGTGTCATATGTTGTTGCCGTAAATAAAGTTTTTTCGGATTTTCTTTTCATATCAGCCGCGGAATCCTCGACACATTTTGACTCTATGGTCTGGTTCGTAAAGGGTCAGACTCTTTTGTCTGAATTAGGTATGCATATGTACGGTTCTAGGAGGTCCTTCTCCACGGTATAACTTCCTTTTTCTGGAGGGGGGGTTTGGGTTATCGCCAGTAGCTTTTTCCCCAGATTAAAACTTTGCCACCTCTAAAACATGTGAACATGAGCTTATTCCTACTATGGTAAAAAAAAATGCTTTGCTGAGTTGGCCCCGTCTTCTCCAAACTATATAAAAAATTCCTTGCCGAATCTTGCTTCCCTGATAGCTGAAATAAATTGCCTCTGTGGTATCAGTTTTCAAGAATACCGGTGAAAGAATTGACCCACCAAATTATTCCCCACTAACTCTTCTCCAGCTCATTGCTAAAATCTTTGAATCATTAATCAATTTAGCGATAGTCCGCCTCCTCGAAAATGCTAAACTTCTTTCTGACCAACAGTATGTATTTAAACTATCCCGTTCTACTGCGGATATCCTGTAATTCCTGAACGCATATATCATCCACTGGATGAGGCAGATGAAGCAAGGGTGGCAGAGCTTGATATATCCAAAGCCTTTCACAAGGTCTGGCATGAAGGTCGTCTCAATAAAATTAATTCGTGCGGTATGACTGGATGAATATTTAATATAATCAGAACTTTCATAACTAAAAGAAAGATCCAGGTCGTCGTCAATGGTCGGACATCTAAACAATATCACATTATTGTGTGTGTGATCCAGAAATCGATCCTTGGACTTTTATTATTTCTGATTTTCATAATTTACTTTCCTGATACATTCGTGTTTGAGATGGATATATCTGCTTATGGATGACACCACGCTTTTTTCTTGACATGAAAAAAAATCGAACGCACACATATCCAAGGCAATGACTGAAACCTTAGAAAATGACCTCTCGTCTGTAGTGGAATGGAGCCAAAAATGAATGTTTACATTTAATTGTACCAAGACAAAGCTCATTTCCTTTAACAATTGTAAGAAACTTTATCACCCACCGATTGCCATGGCTGACAGCACCCTTTCCGAGAGTCTAACATTCAAACTCCTTGGCATAACATTCACAGACAATATGAATTAGAGTAAATACATAGAAAATACTACCAAGAAAAAGTGGACTCTCTCTACCGAGTTATAAAACTTCTAACACCTGCCACTATCATATATCTTTATAAAGCCAGCATTCGCCCATTCAATATTACATTTTTGACCATTTGCAAGCATTTAAGCAGAATTTCACCGAAAACCCCGACTCATTCTGTTTCCCGCGTTCATGGTCACGTGAAATTTCGAGAAAAACTAGTGAAACAATTCTAGAAAATCAGAAGACATGGGGAAAACGGAATAACGGAATAAAAACATAAGTTCTTTCCGATTTAACATCGCGGATCAAAAATTTCTATATTAATAACAATTATGAGACAACTTCTCGTGTGTCCCTGGATGTGTGTGTGTATGTTTCTCGCTTCGGTAATCTTATATAATCACTCCCGTCTCCGGTCGGATGTTTTTGGGGGGTTTCATTGGTTTTTTCGAGTGTCGTGAAAACGATTTTGGCAGTAAAAACCATCGCAAGTAAGTAGGTTGGTTGTTGCGTTATATGACGCCAGGAGAACATGTCCTTCATAACCCCAACACTAACCCTAAGCCCGCCCAAAATACGTAGTATAAACTCGGTTTTGAGCCTAGTTTGAAGATGGGAGTGATTCTATAAAAAATACTCTCGCTTCTACGTGATTATATTTTTGATTCACTTAAAATTTCTTTATTGGTTTGGGGTACGGAATTAATTACAACTCGGAATTAATTACAACTCAGAATTAATTACAACTTGGACTTAATTTATCAATTTTATTTGTTATTCAACTAATAAATCTCATTTTATTTCTTTCATTTGCAAAATTATATTGTACGAATTAAAAAAAAAAGTTTTATTTCATTTTATCATCAAGAATTACGAGATTTCTAATACCTAAGCGACATAAAATTACTTCCGGTTTGTAATTAATTCCGTCACCCATTGGTTTTTCATAAATATTTTCCACGATTTTTATCGTGGAAAATATTTATGAAAAACCAATGGAAAAATGTTGATGAAATCAGAAGCGAAGAAAATAACGGAATAACGGAGAAGGACAAACACATTTTCGACTAAAATCGGTAAGAAAAAAAAAAAAAAAAAAACATTGTTAAACGCGCAGATTAAATAAACCGATCTTAAGAATATTATTTACTCCTCTCCAGGAGTTAGGCACAAGGCCAGTTTTATCCTACTCCCACAAGTAAGATGTGACCCAAAGAGGGGAGGCGAAGCCTGGGAGGGTGGACCTCCTAGAACTGCACAGGACAGACCCATAGACTGGCGTAAATCAAGCCCCGAAGGCCAAGACAATACCAGTCTATGGGGGTGAAGTATCCATCGGAACAGATACTACACTTTGATCTTAGCCAAAAGGCCAAGGATAACTCTTAAGAATACCCGTTCTTGTCAACATGAAATCTGCCTTTTAAGCGTGAACTGCTACTATGTAAAGGTTAAGAATAGTATTTCGTTATTGTCTGCTGGTGCCTCAGATGTCACCAGCTTTTTTTTTTCTTGACTTAAACTCAACCGTTCCGCCCTTATGCAGCCGGCAATCGTGTGTTGATCCGACTTCAGTAATAATTACCCACTTTGATTCATGACAGCAAATCTCCTCCCCCTCGAAGGAGGAAACCCCTCCGGGTAATGATGCAAGTACCAGGATGAGAAGAAGAAAAAAAACAGTTCCGCTTGTGTTGTTCGTATCGTCTACAAAATAACGTGTTGTCCTCCTCCACCTTTGCTTTTACTCTCTCTCTCTCTCTTTCTTTCACTCACCCTCTCTCTCTCTCTCTTTCTTTCACTCACCCTCTCTCTCTTTCTCTTTCACCCACCCTTTCTCTCTTTCCCTCTCCCTCTCTCTTTCACCCACTCTCTCTCTCTTTCACCCACCATCTCTCTCTCTCTTTCACCAACCCTCTCTCTCTTTCTCTCTCTCTCTCTCTTTCTTTCACTCACTATCTCTTTCTCTTTCACCCACCCTCTCTCTCTCTCTCTCTTTCACCCACCCTCTCTCTCTCTTTCTTTCTCCCTCTCTATCTATCTATTTATCTTTATTTCGCTTCCTCTCTCTCTCCCCCCTCGCTTTCTCATTCTCTTTCTCTTTCTGATTCGTTCCCTCTCTGTCTATCTATTTTTGTCTCTCTATATCTCTTTCTCTCACTCATCTCTCGTTTTCCCTCTCCTTATTTGTCTCTGTCTCTCTCCCCCCCCCCCTCTTTATCTCACCTTTTCTTTCTCTCGTTCACTCTATTGCTCTTTATTTCTTTTTCTTTCTTTCTCTATCTTCCTTTCTTTTTCTATCTGACGCTAGCCCTTTCTCTCTATATCTATCTCTACCCCTTCCCCCCTCTCTCTCTCTCTTTCTCCCTCTCTCTCTCGCTCTTTCTCGCTCTTTCTTTCTCTTTCTTTCCCTTTCTCTCTCTTTTTACTTTCCCTTCTCCCTTTCTCGTTCCCTCTTTCTCTCTCTTTCTCCCTCTCTTTTCTTCTTTGTCTCTTATTTTCTTTTCTACCGTTTGTGTTATTACCCTGCGTAGCCATTTTTAGTTTCATGTCGTTTGCGATGTCTTTTACTGGCTCTGCCAGGACGATGTTTATTACTTAGGATCACGTGTGAATATTTTTCCGGGTCCGCGATGCTAATCGGAATCTACTGATGGTTTTGTCATCGTCCATTTATTCTGTTAATCCATTACTCTGTTATCCCGTTATTCAAAATGTTGTTAATTAGATTTTTTTACAAAACTCATATAAAATAAAGTTATATAACCATAAACGCAAACAACTCTGTGAGCTGGATTCTTCGGGAAATGCGCTTGTTTGACTCCAGTCTAGGTTACAATGCCATTTTTTTTTGCAAATATCTAAAAAATAGATTCAATAACTTTTCTCAAAAATCTTCAACAATTTATGATCAATAATTATTGAGATGGTTCAAATACTAATGGTTACATTGTTGTGTCACTCACCTCGAGGGGGATCAAAATTCCTCCAAATTGATGAATGTTAGTCAAAAGAAGATCTTTTTGTGTTATAGGTTTGATGGCTTTTGAAAGATCTGGGAAAGGGAGTAGTTGTCAAAAAGTTCAAGTAAGACACACGTGAGTAACGTAATGTGATCTACGAACATATCTGGGAGTTTCGTAAAGTTTCCGGACGGAAGCGAACCAGGAAACTCGTGTTTAAAGATGTAACAACATAAATTTGCCCACTTGTTCACTCCCTCGCCGTGCCTCTGTAGCAGTTATCCCCTCCTTTCAAAACATAACTGCACTAACCGGCCAGTAGGTGTCGCTGTTCACCGTCAGGTGGCGCTGAAAGCGACCAGGAGTTTTCTGCCCTTTGGGGATATATAACCAAGGGACACCGGAAAAAGGCCTCTTCTCTATTCAATTGGCCTCGCTGAACGATGCTAAGACACCAGCGCTCCGTCAACACGTGTTCAACAACGGTAAGAGTTCTCAACTCATTTTCTTTGTATACGGTTTTCAAGAACTTTCCCACGCCGGACTCATTTCTTCACATACTCTTTTCAAGAACTGTTTTCTATCGACACACATACATACACCACACACGTCATCATCCCACATACACACACGTTTAATAAACCTTATTTGAACTACCTCCTTTTGTTTGTTAATTATTACTCTGTTTTTGCATGCAACATTTGCTTGATTTTATGAACTCGCTTATAGTCGGGAACACGACCCGATTCTAACACCTCCTTATGCTAAAATGGTGTGATAAAGGAACAAGACACTTTCATTTAAGAAGAAACTGAAATGCACCACGTAATTTCGTAAGTAAATTATTCTTTTTAAATAGAATCATTTAAATTTTGTATTATTTTATGCTATTGCAATTTTAATTTCAATAGATGATTGTTTAATAATACATTTTTAAAAATTACAAAGTTACGTAGAAACGAGAAACAAACACACACGTACAGAAACAAACGAGAAGTTGTCTCATAATTGTATTAATCGAGAGATGTTTGGTCGGAATGCATTTATATTTTTTGTCACTTTCCGTTACGCCCTTATTCTGTTATTCCGTTATTCCTTCATTCCGTTATTTTTTCATTCCGTTATTCCGTTATTCCTTCATTCCGTTATTCCGTCATTCCCTTCGTCTTCTAACATTTTCAAAATTGTTTCATTAGTTTTTCACAAAATATAGCATAAGGTTATGCGACCATAAACGCAGAAAACTGGCAGACATACTTTTAAGGAAAACTCTGGAATAAAATGCTCCAAAATTGTTAGTATTTTACAAATAATTTCAAAAAAATTTGATTAGATTTTACTTAAAATCAATGAAAACTTGTGATTCATGGTTGTTTACACAAAGCAAGTACAGATTACGTCAGGAAAATTATGGCTTATCCCCTAAAAGAATTTTAAAATATCCCTTAAATTGGCAAAAATTGCACTTTGTCAGTAATATCTAACAGCAGTCTAATTAGTTCCTTCCTCTCCAAATCTAACAAAAATTGTGATTAATTGTTGTTTACATTTTTCAAGTAGTAGTGATCAGAAGGGGCGATAACTCACGCTTTACTTATTCTTTCTTTGTGTTTTCTTCGACCACTTTCGTTTTTACATGTTTCATCCTCATCTTATATTTATGTGTCCTTCATTTAAAAAAAACTCAATTAATTGTTATCCTGCTTGGCGTGATACTTTTTTCTCGGTGTATCGTGTGCAAACCAGTCTATTCAACTTTTAAAAACCGTCGACCAGAAAATAAAATGTGATCCGTTGGGTCACCCATTGAGCTTCGGTTAAATTGTTTTTTTGTTGTTTTTTTGTTGTTGTTTGTTGTTGTTGACTTCCATTCATCCCAAACAAGACACTCTGCCATTGAGACGTAAGAGCTGCTGCGAATTAGGGGGTCAGATTTATAACGGCCTCCTAAGTGGGGAGTTGAGCAACGAGATGCTTGTTCAGATTACAGTTAAATGTTTGCACGTTGATACAGTCGGGGAAACAGAGAGAAGAGAAGGAATTCCAAAGGCAAGCAGTTCGATGAAAGAAGCTATTAAAGTCGAAGGTTTTCCGGCATCTGGGGACCTCTACAGTGAAGAGGTGTGATTTTGCTGTTTTTCAGGTTTGTCAAGGGTAGTTTACGTTGAGGGAGCCCAAGTGCAGCAAGTCCGCCGGGGCACATTCCGTTAAAATACTTGTAAAACAAGCACAAGGATGCAACATTGCTGCGATGGGGCAGGAGCTGGAGCTTAGTAGACAGTGTGGGACATATTGCCTTAAAGACTATATTTGGATCGTGTCTAAGAGGGAGAGACTAGTAGTTGGTACATATATATTATATAAAAAAAAAAGAGACGACGCCGAAATGGTTATATCACCACTGCAAAAAAGCTTTCTTATATTCCTCTGTACACATAAAAGTAAAAAGAATTTCCATGAACAGAGTTTCTTGCGAACAACTTCCTCCCTGTTGATCACATTACAACGGGACTACTCCCCCGCAAGCTACAACATGGTCGTCTACAAGTTCAATGCCAGCAAATACTTGTCACGCCATCCTCTTAAGTAATCAAATTGTGTCCATTCCATTCAGCGTTTCCAATCCTCTCATGGTATTGTTCATTATCCAACTGACACTTTCATTAATCCGTATCCTCGAGTGGCTTTTTGGCCTTGGTAAATAGTGACTGATTAGTATATAGAACGTAATAAACGCCCTTTCACACACCTGCAATAATCATTGTGGTATTAATTTATCAACGAGTTCAACTCTGACCTTTATTTCTTTTCATTTTTTTTTTTTCGATTTTTTTTCTTCTCCCATGACTCCAGCTCTCTACAATTTGCGCTCACTGATAATCATACCACCATAATCATTATTAGGCTCGTTAAAGTTTAAGCTTCGATTATAGCCCGTGGTTTTTCCGGGGTTAAAAAAGACAGCTTTGTGCCTGGTGGCACGGCAATTTGAAACCCTCATAAATCTACTGATATATAATTGAGATCAGAACAAAACAAACAAATAACATTTTAAAAAAACAAAAAAAAACAATGGTCATTTTGCTTATGGAGTTTAATTTTACGAA
Organism: Sepiola atlantica; assembly: GCA_963556195.1. NCBI lineage: Eukaryota > Metazoa > Mollusca > Cephalopoda > Sepiida > Sepiolidae > Sepiola > Sepiola atlantica. The sequence continues at coordinate 7,872,206 of OY744532.1, read as the reverse complement.
ATCATTTCATGATGGCATCAAAGACAGAGAAGGTACATTAACAACAATAGGCGAGTCTAAAAAAAACAAAAAACATCATTTTATCATTATTACTAGCAGGAAGATCAGATGTTGCCTGGGATTACTATGCCCTTCTGCTCCCAAAACCCATAAAACAATATTACTCGTTTTTATTCTTATTGTTATTATGTTCAAAGTGCATTAAGAGCGTTGCCGGATTATTGTATAATATATTATATTTTATAATATATTATATTGTATAATATATTATATTGTATAGGTGGGAAAGCATCGTTGATGCTAATTACTGTATTAACAAAGCTACCCACATTACACTTATTTTTTACATTTTATTAGATTCAATTTTTAGAGTGGGGCCAAAGTATGTTCTCAGTGATGTAAGTAAAGTGACGTTTATTGAAATAATCTTCGGTAAAGTTATAGTTATTTTATTTTATCTACCTCCTCTCCAGGAGGTTAGACATAAAGTCAGGTGTGGGTTTTGATTTAAATGTTCTCTGGAACGAACAGGATTCGAACCCGCACACCAGGGTCATCAGTCCGCGTCGTTAACCACTTAGCCACTGAGTTATAAACCTCATTGAGGCGCACCTGGCGTTTCCTCCGTTGGCTCCTGCTCAAGGCCTTAACGCCATTTCTATTCTTATTTGCCTATAAGTTTAAAAAATATAATTGTATTTTCTTTTCATGGATGTCCAGTACGATAGGAGACCCCCGCGATGTTATTGTGCCTCTCTTTGATCAAAATGAAATATACTTATCCAAATACTAATGTAGTTTCAGAATGTATCTATGCTTATCGAGGTCTATCTTCAAAACCTTAGGAGAAGGTTATGAACAAACAAACAGGCAGTAACTACAACTTTATATATATATATATATATATATATATATATATATATATATATATATATAACAGAGCCGGCGGGACAGTTATAAAAGTGGGGGGGTCTCCTAAAAAGTAGGGGCCGGTTAAACACATGCATATCAATTTAATTATTGATGACCGTAAAGTGGAGGGGGCCCAAGTCAAAAAGTGATGGGGGTTTGACCCCCCCCCCCCGGTGCCGCCGTCCAGATTATTATTATTGTCATTATTATTATCATTATCATTATTATTATTATTATTATTAGTAGTAGTAGTAGTAGTAGTAGTAGTAGTAGTAGTAGTAGTAGTAGTAGTAGTAGTAGTAGTATCATAATAATAATTATTATTTATTTACTCACAAGGATTTCTTACACGGGTCATTAACAGTGATCGCTCACTGGCAAAAACAGGTGGTTTTCCCTGGAGTTCGAGTGACAACAAGTCTCCCCAGATTCCCAGTACTCTACGCTTCTTCCGATAAGCGTTACAAATCGCTTTGCATTACCGCAACAGCTGTTTACCTTTTATTTATCGCTGACATTGCACGTTGGCTTTCTCTGAAATTTGAGTGGCAATAAGCATCCCCAAGATTCCAGTAGTACCCGCGCCTCTGCAGGGAAGGTCTGGACAACACATT
>OY744532.1:7848180-7865680 GCA_963556195.1 Sepiola atlantica | reverse complement strand
TGAGGTCAAGGATGCTCATTTTAAATCCAGAACAATTGCCTCTACATTTTGGCCAAGTTTCAGAAAAATTGAATGGATGGATGAAACGTTATGGGAGAAAAGGGTCATTTTTTGCAAATTTTGAGGGCTTTTGACCCCCTGGGGGCGCGAACCAGATTTTTTCCAAGGTCAGCGATACTTATTTTCTATTAGGAACAATTGCCTCCACATTTTGGCCAAGTTTCAGAGAAATTGAATTGATGGATGAAAAGTTATGGGGCAAAAAAATGCCATATTTTTGCCATTTCGGGGCCTTTTGACCCCCCCGGGGGGGGGGGGGGACTAACCAGATTTTTTTTTTAAAAATCGGAGAATGTCACTTTCTAACTTGATCAAAGTTACGACTTCATGCAAAATTTCAGAGAAATTCAATGGATGGTTGCGGAGAAAAATCCGGACGGACGGACGGACGGACATGCCTCAAAACATAAGTCCCCCGATTTTATAAATCGGGGGACCAAAAAGAAGACGACGAACAAAGAAGGAGGAGGAGGCGGAGGAGGGGGTGAGGAAGAGGAGGTGCGAAAGCGTAGTGAAAAATATTAAGAAACAAAAGACAATAATGATGAGAGCAAATGATTTGACGAATGTAATTTTTAAAAGGAAGAGGAGGAGTAATGAGTATTAAGAAGAAGAAAAGAAGAAAATCGAAAGGCAAGAAAGAAAGAAAGAAAGAAAGGAAGAAAGAAAGAAAGAAAGAATTGGAAGGATAAAAAGCGGGAATCAGTAAGAGAAAGACTAAGTTGGAATAAAAACGTTTAATTGGTGAATGACACCAAAGTAAGTAAACCTCCTAAGCATCCTTTAATGACACCAAAGAAGTCAAAAACCAAAGCATTATTTCAAACTTTTAAAAGAAAAAGAGTAGAACTTGAGCGCTACGTCATTTGCTAAATCATTGAAAAAAAATGAGATTCTACCTTTTTAAGCGATTACATGTAAACAGTCTGAAACAGTTGGCGATAAGAATAAAAAATAAAATAAAATAATATTTCAGTGGGGGGAAGTCACATGCACATATACATTAGGGGGAGTCACATTCACATATGCATATACATCATCCATTTTCAGACCACCAGGCGGTAATGATCACCTACTTCCGGACGAGATAGCGTTTTTAAGGATATGTAACCAAATAGTTTTTCACGGTAAACAAATTTTGAAATGGCAGATTTAAAACTGGTATATGATCGCCGGTTGATGATTCAGGAATGACTTTATATAAGAAAGGCATGACCCGTAGAGATTGGAACAGAAAGGTGTGTGTGTGTGTGTGTGTGTATGTGTGTGTGTGTGTGTGTGTGTGTGTGTGTGTGTGTGTGTGTGTGTGTGTGTGTGTGTGTGTGTGTTGAGGGCGATCCCGCTCAGTGGGATCCCGCTAATAAATAGATGATCTAAGGCATGTGATTTTGTGCTGGATGAGCAGTAGACGTGCCGGAGAGACGGGGTGGGAGAAGAGGCATGAACACTATTATTATTATTATTATTATTATTATTATTATTATTATTATGGTGATGATGATGATGATGATCATCATCATCATCATGCAGCAGCAGCAACTATAATGTAATATATTCATTTAGATTTACAGCATAGCTATTGAGTCATTCTGACTAATTTATGCATATCATGATCATAAACCACTTCCAGGATTTTATGGGGCCTATAAATGAATTCATGTCCACTGTCACTTAGTCAATTGACAGCTTGAAAACCGGGCTAGTCCACATACCAAACCACTAGTTATTTGAAAACCATATAAAATGATCTTTTAGAAAATATTATGGTTTGGTATGTGTACTGCAGCGGTATTGGAGATATTTAGCGCTAAATATGATTTTTCCAGGTAAAATTTATGGAACAATAGGCATTTTTTGTCAAATTGTAACAAAACGTTGTCTTCAAAAGTTAAAAACAGTATGAAAATTGAGAAAATAGTATAGGACGATATATTTGAGGTTGATCGAATGATAATGACTAACAAAAAACGCACACATTAATGCAACAGACTCAGAAATGTTTTTTAGGTGTTTTGTAAAAAATATGAATTTTATAAGATTTTCAGGTAAATATACAAAATTTGGAAAAATTTTGATGAATTTGCATAACTTCAAATTGCCATATTCTTTAATGCATAGAGATACCAACCTGATTTTTTTTTCAAAATATTGGGACCTTTATCTAATTTCGCACTATATTAATAGATTTGCCATTTCAATAACTTCATTTTTCACCAAAGACATCGCATAGCCGTGTGCTGTGTCTTCGTTTCAATATCAATGTACCTTACTGGCTCCACGTACCCGGCCTTACCCGATGTTCCCTATTTACTTGTCTCTCCAGGAGGGCAGAGTTGGATGCAATGTCGCTTTTTTAATGTGGACAACATACAGTTTTCCAACAAGGGGCACTCTGGATTGGGACAATACTTTCATTTTTGTTTCGATTTTCTGTTTTTTCCAATCATGTTATTTGTTTTCTCTTAGAAAGTTATTTTTTTTAAATAATATTTTGAAATTTAAATTTAATTATTTCGGTATAATTTCGTCGTTAAATTACTGATTGAACCAAATGCTCATGAAACTATAATTAATTGAAAGCTGAGGAAGAAAAAGAAAAAAACTGTGCGTTTGGGTTTTTATAGTACGCGCCGGACTATTTTGGAACTGCATATTCTCGCTGTTCTTGTTGGCTGAAAGAAATTGATGGTTATAGAGTTAGTCCAATGGAGAGTCGATACGTAAAGACAAAATTCACTACCGTTGCTACTTCGAACAGACAATTATCAAAGTTATGTTGGCACGAGAAATACACACACGCCCACGTGAAGTTGTCTCATAAATTTATTAATATAGAGATTATAACGGGCAATATGTCAGTCTGTAATTTGCTTCTATATATAAATAGTGAAAAGAAGCATCATACGAATATCTTTCGGCATGAATGCCTTTATTCATGGTTTAGCGAACGATTAACATTGAAATCGGGATAATAGTTTTAAAAACACCCCCCTCCTCAACGAAAATTTTAAAAAAGAGAATGAAAAAAAAAGAAAAACAAAGAATATTTTTGATAATGGTAGCAGTTATGGAAGTTTACAACGCCACCTGCCGTCTGTTTGTGATATTAGTCATGGTTCATTACATTTCGTCTGTCAACAGATCATGTAACGAAATCTTGAAATCGGGAAAACCGGTCCGATATTTCATTCAATTAACTTCACTATTCACTTTTTCTTTCATGGTGTTCTATGCATATGGTATTGCAAAGTATCTATCATACCCCCTCTTTCTCTGTGTGTGTGTGTGTGTGTGTGTCGCTCTCTCTTTCTCTCTCTTTCTCTCTCTTTCTCTCTCTCTTTCTCGCTTTCTCTCTGCCTCTCTCTCTATCTATCTCTCACTGTCTCTCTGCCCGTCCCTCTGTCTGTCTGTCTCTCTGTATGTCTCTTTCTCTATTTCTCTCTCTCTCTCTCTCTCTCTCTCTCTCTCTGCCTCTCTCTTATTTTCTTTCTCTCTCTGTCTCTCTCTCACTGCTTCTCTGTCTGTCTCTGTATCTCTGTCTAGCTGTCTCCTACTCTCACTGGCTGTCTGTCTATCTGTCTGTCTGTCTGTCTGTCTGTCTGTCTGTCTCTCTCTCTCTCTCTCTCTCTCTCTCTCTCTTTTATTTCTGGAAAGCTCAGATTAAAATAAATTTTATTTATTTTAACACTAACCATTGCTATGTTTTTTTCAAAAAAAAAAATAATAATACTATCCGAAACAATGGTTTAAAAAATATGTCTACACACCCTTTCTATTTCAAATTGGCGTAGCCGCGCTTAGAGACATAACGTGATTTTCTGACCCAAAAGTCCATTACCATCGGACGATGAAGGAAAAAAGAAAGAAACACACTGCTTTGACAAGGAGAATTTTTGGGTATCTTTTACGACGCTCAGCAGACTAAAAACGCTCAAAAAACAAATATACAACAAATAAAAGTAACTGTAGGCGATAAAAGTTATTTTCAAACTTACCTGTGGCATTTGTTTGTATTTTTAACCCGTTCGAAGTGCTATTTATTAGAAACTAAATTGTTCGTCACACCAAAATCGCAAAATCCAAGATGGCGGTCGTGGGGGGGGGTATGTAAGAGAATCACGACCGATCGCCATTTTTTTTGTGCAAAAAAAAACAAGAATTTTTTTTTTACATCTAATAAAAACCCATCTATACTATGTAAAAATATAAACAAATATCATAGCTAAGTAGGAAAATATCTATTCTCGACCTAGGTCGCCTTTACTTGTTGCATATTTATGTTTTTAATCACTTTATCGTTCGTTTTCTTGAACCCGTTCACGACTCTGCTGAGCGTCGTAAAAGATACCCGAATTTTATTTCTCGAAAGTTCAGATTTTTTTATTTTAGCACTACACATTGCTATGTTTTTTCAAAAAAAATAAAAATAATACTATTCGAAACAATGGTTTAAAAAATATGTCTACACACCCTTTATATATATATATATATATATATTCCAGTTTTTTTAACTACAGTATACCGGAAACCAACTTTCACTGGTCTCTACACACGTTTGGCCTCATTTTGTCCCACAAACCAAAAGTTTAATTTAATAAAGACTCTTACTCATAGGGCCTTAATGATTTTTGTTATCAGACAAAACTGAATGATGAAATCAACTTTATTATTAAGTAACAATGGCTACCCATTGGACATTGTTGAATTCACTATCAACAGTAACATTTCTAGTTTTTATAAAGATAAAAAAAAGCTTCTGTTGATTGATGTCCTATTTACCTTCGCCTAGCTTGGCTAGGTAACATAAGTGATGGATTCGCCAAACAAATCTCTTTGTCTGTACAAAAATGTTATTTTGCCGCGAATACCCGTGTTGTTTTTTTCACCAGACCCATTTTGTCGTCGATTCGAAAAGATGTTCTCCCCACCACCACCATAATAATTATATTATTAATTTTTTAAAAGTCAGTTGCAGTTCGCACTACGTGTGGCGGACATCGCAAAGACTGGACATCCGGGTAAAACAACACGTGCCCACAAACATTCGTCAGGCAAATTACTTACCAACGGATGTTTTGCATAATAATACTATGTTCGGCGATGTCTTCCATCGCCGAACATCTCATAAATAACCGTTCCTGTGCTTTGAGACACATGAACGGTTATTTATGAGACGTAGACTTATTCTCCATTCTCAGTAAGTCACACTCTCCCTTTCATCTGAAGATTCTAGAAACTATTTACATTAAGTCTTTGAGACCTTCTCTTTGTAAACAAAAAGAAAATCTTCTCGGATTTAATGTAGTTTTTATTTGATTCAATTTTTTTTCACCCTTTCCCTCGCTATAATAACCATAGCAAACGGAAGTCTCCGGATCTTATCGTAATCAATCCAAAAACGAAATGATATTAATACTCTTGGGAAGGTAAAGCTTTGGAGTGGGTGTTATGATATCGTACCTATAACGGACTTTGAACTCTTTCATCTAATATATAAAGTAGAGACGTTTTTTCCCCTGTACCTTCTCGGAGTATAGGAAAATAACCATATACAAAACAGGCTACTAAACTCACCGCTATACTACACTTATTCACTCGAGCGTGTTTTAGTAAAGTTGTTATTATTTTTTCCAACCTAACACTCAATATTACATTTGGCCCACCATCAACGTCTCTCCGAAAAACCAACTCCATATACGTGGTAGCAAAAACTTTTCCCCCTAACAATTGTGTACTGTGACTACACTCATCGACACCGGGAAGTAATAACACAGTTTACTTTTCACAAAACAGTCCGTCCTTATTTATTATTTGCCTGGAATTAATTTACTACATAATATAAAACAATACGCAAACAAATAATGACCGCTCCCGTTGAATCCTATGATATTCCGCGAATATCAGATTACATTTTACTTCCACATTTACATTCATTCCGGAATCAAGCGAATTACATTAACGAACACAGTTCCTGCAACATTTATTCTTCAAATATGGCGGCTATAATATATTTCATTCACAATAAAATGTTGAGTAAACCCCAGTCGATACTGGCAGTCAAGGCTGGCGTGCCACTACTCTTGTTTCAATGTTGTACTATACTTTTCTTCAATATACTTGTTTTTTTTTTGTTTTTTTTTTGCTAAACCCCGTGTTCATGTTTTCATTCCGGCCCTAAACAGGCCACAACAGTGTAAAAAGTTGAATTCTTTACGGTAATGCCAATGCAATTTGGTTGTAAACATCGTTATATACGAGACAACAATAAATAGATCAAATGACAATATTGAAGGAAGGCAGACAGGTTTTTAAATATAGGAGCTAAAAACTAAGGTTTTGGGCCGCACATCCAAAATAATCACATCTATTTACTAAAAAGAGGGAAGACAAATGTCAAAAAGCTGGAGGTTGCTACAGACATAGAGATAACGGGAGGTTTCTAGTCCAAGAGAAAAAAAGGGGGTCCATTCAACATGTCTTTATTATGATTTTACTTTAACCGCAATCCTACATACAAAAGCATACGCGAATAGACATCCACCCACATTGAGCACACATACACGCATAATAGACAAGTCCTCGTATACAGAATTGATTTTTATTGACAACAAAATCTAGGTGGGGCTTGATAAAGAAGTAAAAAAGTTAGACATGTTGAACCTTTTTCAATCAGCAGCAGCAAATTATTTTTTTTGTAAAAATATTAATCTTGGTTGGATAAGAGTCTTAATACAGAAATTTCATTTCAGCCGATCGCAAACGCAAAAAATATATACTTTCAGACCTTTTTAAAAAATAGACGTTGGGATATTGGTGTCATGCCTAATCAAGGGAGGCGCGAGAGCACTCTATCCCTTAATGGACTTCACGAATGGCATATGCTGGAAATCTCATTTCTTTGATCAATCATAACTACAAAAAACAATAAACCAAAATTAGTTAAAACTTTGCACAACATTTTTATTTGATAGGTTCTATAAGTGTGTAGAATTTCAGCATCATTAGTCAAGGCAACCCAGAGATCCAGAAAGTTCAATCATGAAATCATTTTATCTGTGTGTACGTACGTACGTATGTGCCACCCTGTATCTCATCAACTATTTGATGGATTCAGCTGATTTTTGGCAGAGATAGAGGTTTTATGGTCTAGTTGATGGCATTTTAATTTCACTTTACCATATACCTTAGTTTTCGAGGAAATTCCAAAAAACCTTTAAAATTACCATTGTATTGAGGCATAGCCTTTACAAAAGTAGTGACATTCCATGATAAATGCCAGTATACTGAAATCATATGCCCTTAATAGGGTTAAGATGAAAATTCATATATACTAAATGTACAAAAGCAAGGAAATTCCCAAATTTTTACACTTTTATTGTCATTAAGGGTATGACTACATATCAACCAAACCATTTCATTATCACATCACTACAGTATAAATCTCCATGCATGAGTGGGTGAAGTGTGTGAGGTGCGCTGAAGAAAAATTTCTACCAGTAAAATACATAGCCCTGTTGTGCTCGCATACCCTTAATGACAATAAAAGTGTAAAAATTTGGGAATTTCCTTGCTTTTGTACATTTAGTGTATATGAATGTTTATCTTAACCCTATTAAAGGCATATGATATCAGTATACTGGCATTTATCATAGAATATATATATAAACTTAACCTTAGAAATATTCCACATAATCTGCCCGAAATCATTCACTATGCGTATTGCTTCTACTCACCGTTGACCACTGTCCAGCTTAACGAACTGCTCTTGATAGTAAGGCGCTTCTTCTATTCAATCAGCACGAGAATGCCCATTTATAATGACTGTATATTCGGGTTTCTTATATAAATAAGGATTCTTCCCGGCCGTCAGTCGCAGTGTTTTCATGTAATAAATATATTGCAGAATTTGTCTCATTTCGATCTATCAGAGATCTTAACTACAATCAGAAATGAGAAATATTGCATCAATAGTAAATAATAAATTCCTAACTAATAAAGACGTCATGCCATAACCGGAAATCGAAACCGAAACCTTTAGACCTTCAGTCTGAAGTTTAACCACCTGAGCTATTTGGACTTTATTATAAATAGGGCTTAAAACATTACCATAACAAAATAATTATAGCTTTGATGTGACGTAGCCCATAACCTTTCCGTTTAGTGTTCCTTAATTACAACACGTCACCCCAATACGCAATAGACAATCAGCAAGATGCACCAATCAAGAGTAAGAGACGTCGTTCAATTCTTTAAGAAGTTATTTACCACTATCTAATCACCCTTTAACTGAATATTCTATCCCTTTATAAAGCAACCTATTGTAATAGATCTCTTAGAAAATGTGCTATTTTTCTAGTAGCCATACCCTTCCCTTCCTATCAGTAGGAGGGACAAGCGCTGCGCCCTGTATGTTTGGGAGACATCTATATAGGTGGATATCGCCAATCTTCTCCTTAGGCTTACATTTCCATAACATAACTAAATGGCTCAACCGCTATTACAACCCCGCCTCGACTGCGCCCAACGTGTGACGCCTGGTGTGGGTCTCAACACCGTCCGGTCACATCCGGTAATTGAGACAAAATCGTTACCAACATGAGATGTACTACGGGCGAGAATTCTATCTCCATCACACAGAAGAAGCAGCAAAAAAAAAAACACAACCGATAAACAACTATAATATTCTATCTCTTCTCTTTTGTGACTAATTATATTAATAAGTCCTCCGATTTATAAAATCGGAGGACTTATGTTTTGAGGCATGTCCGTCCGTCCGTCCGTCCGTCCGTCCGTCCGAGTTTTTGGTCGGTAACCATCCATTGAATTTCTCTGAAATTTTGCATGAAGTTGTAACTTTGGTCAGGTTAGAAAGTGACATTCTCCGATTTTTGAAAAAACATCTGGTTAGCCCCCCCCCCCCTGGGGGTGGGTGTCAAAAGGCCCCGAAATGGCAAAACAAATGACATTTTTTGCCTCATAACTTTTCATCCATCAATTCAATTTCTCTGAAACTTGGCCAAAATGTGGAGGCAATTGTTCCTAATAAAAAATAAGTATCGCTGATCTTAGAAAAAATCTGGTTCGCGCCCCCAGGGGGTCAAAAGTCCCCAAAATGGCAAAAAAAGAAATGACATTTTACTCCCATAACGTTTGATCCATCCATTCAATTTTTCTGAAACTTGGCCAAAATGTAGAGGCAATTGTTCTGGATTTTAAATGAGCATACTTGACCTCAGAAAAATTCTGGTTCGCGCTCCAGGGGGTCAAAGGGGGGTCAAAAATGCCTCAAATTGCCAAAATTTATTGCATTTTACACTCGCCACATCGAGTCACATACAGAGGGGGACCGCGCACACGCGGCTTGTTTAATTTACACCTACCGACTTTAAAACAGCTTTAAAAACCGTGACGTCATGAATTCCTGATTTACGTCATATTTCAAAACACGAATTCAAACATAAGCGATGATAAAATAAATAAATAAACGAATGGGTAAACATTATCAATAGCGTTGGAAATTATTTTAATAGTCCAAAATAATTTATTTTGCTTTAAAAAAATTTGATATGTAATATATACTAGAATTTGGGCCCATAGGACCCATAATCCTAGCTTATCAAAATTGGTTTTCTGTCGTCAATAAAATATGATTTATTATTGTACGGATTGACTTTATCATTATTTCTGATATTGCTTTTCCCTCTACAATGCCAACCTCTAGTTTTAATCAAGCGATAAACACAATAACAAAACCTATAGATATCAAAGCATAAAAGATGTCAATATATTAACTATTAATAAATAAGACAAATAAAAACATTAGAATTCTTTTGAAGCAGTTATCCCCTCCTTTCTAAACATAACTGCACTAATCGGCCGGTAGGTGTCGCTGTTCATCGTCAGGTAGCGCTGAAAGCGACCAGGAGTTACCTACCCTTAGGGGATATATAACCAAGAGACACCGGAAAAGGGCCTCTTCTCTATTCAATTGGCCTCGCTGAACGACGCTAAGACACCAGCACTCCGTCAACACGTGTTCAACAACGGTAAGAGTTCTCAACTCATTTTCTTTGTATACGGTTTTCAAGGACTTTCCCACGCCGGACTCATTTCTTCACATACTCTTTTCAAGAACTGTTTTCTATCGACACACATACATACACCATACACGTCATCAGCCCACATACACACACGTTCAATAAACCTAATTTGAACTACCTCCTTTTGTTTGTTAATTATTACTCTGTTTTTGCATGCAAGAATTGCTTGATTTTATGAACTCGCTTATAGTCGGGAACATCTTACAACGTATTTAACAGATATTAAGAAATGCTAAAAAAGTATTTTAATTGTACTTTTATTCACCCCAAACAAGGGGGCGCATATCCACTGAGACATAAGGGGCTACTGAGATTAGGGGCCAGATTTATAAGGGACATCCTAAGTGGGGAGTTGTGCAGCAAGATGTTTGTTCACATTACATTGAAATTTCTGCATGTTGGTACAGTCAGGGAAACAGAGAGCAGAGAGGGAATTCCAAATGCAATCGGTCCGCGGAAAGAAACTATCGTTATTTTGTAAACGAGATAACTTAGATTCCGTATTTGAATTTTAAAACCTAACTCGCCAAGTCAATTGATAAAGTGTCGACGATTTAGTGGAGGTCTGCTCTATTCCAGTGCTTTTCTTTTGTGCTTTATTTATTTTATTTTTTTATTTTTTGCTTACTTTTGTAGTAAAACTTTTTTAAGCTACCGATTGTGGATTGCGTTATAAAATTAAATTACTTGCAGTTCGGTAACTTTGCGCTACAATTATCGCGCCAAACTTAATTCGGACGCAAACGTTTTGTTGGTTTTGTTGGTTTTGTTGGTTTTGTTGGGTTTTTTTGTTTGTTTGTTGTGTTTTAATCATTCGGTGATAAAAACAAAAAAATATTTACATTTCAAGCAGGGTTTTTTTTTCTATTGTTTATGAATTTGTACTTTGTTGTTTTTCTTCCTTCTCCTCCTACTTCACCCACCACCTCCTCCTCCTCCTCTTTCTTATTTGACTATTTATACTTCATCATCATCATCATCATCATCATAATCATCATCATCATCAGCAGCAGCAGCAGCAGCATCATCATCATCATCATCATTATTTACTACTACTACTACTACTACTACTACTATCCCCTCTTCTTTTTCCTCCTTTTCATCTTCTTCTATTTATGTACCCCCCTCATCATCCTCTGCCTCTCCATATTCTTTTTTATTTTGTGTTCTTTTGCTCCTTCATCTTCCCTTCTCTTTTTCCCCCTCCTCTTATTATATTATTTCCCCCTCTTCCTCCTCCTCCTCTTTCTTTTTATTTTGATTCTTCTTTTTCTCCTTCTCTGTCTTTTCAAACAATTTGCCCCTCTGCTCTTTCCTCCTACTATTCATTCTCCTACTCATCATCCTTATCCTTCCCTTTTTCTTATTTTTCTCCTATTTCCCCCTCCTTTATCCCCTTCTACTTCTCTGTCTTTTCATTTAATGTGACCCTTTTTCTTTTCCTTCATGCTATTTCTTCTCCTTCCCTTCTCTACTCTCCCTCCTAATCTCCCTTTTCTTATTCTTTTTCTACTCCTATTTTCCCCTCAACCCTCTGCCCTTTAATATTACCCATCACCCGTTTTCCCCTCCCCCTTTTCTCCCTCCTCCTTCTTTAAGAAAAAAAAATCTTCTGTATAATCAGTTTTCAAAACAACACGCAAGATGGCCGCCGGCAAAAACTTCAATTTCTCACCCGCTAAAAACATTCATCATTTAAAACGCACAAACAAACAAAACACTTTTAAGGATTAAATATGCTAATTATCTTAAATGCCTCATCTTCTTCACCCCTCACACTTCCAACAACAAAAAGCTGCTTGTACATAAGTCGGTGCAAGCGACATCATTTCCTTTTTTTTTCAGACCAAACTTATTTCTGTGCCGCTAGCTCGCGGCTACCATAACAAAACATTAAAACAAAACGGGTAGTTATTACCAATGATCGCACACTGGAAAATAAAACAAAACAGGTGATGTTCTCTGAAGTCTGAGTGACAAGTCTCCCCAGATTTCCTATACTCTCTACTTCTTTCGGTTGACGTTGCAAACCATTTTGTGTTCTCGCAACAGCCGTTATCCATTGATTTCTCATTGGTAACAGCCGTTGTTCTTTTTTCTTTAATCTGAGTGCCCATAAACCTCCTCAAGTTTCCAGTACTCTCCATGTCCGTCCAGTGGAGGTCTGGATGGTGCTATTTATAGTTATCGTGTTTACAAAGTCTCCTCATCATCTCTCGATATTGCAGTTCTATGCCTTCCGCTGTTTCGAGGTTTCCTTTTTCATTTCATGTAGTTCGCATTTTTCCATTCCGAATTCCATTGGCTTACGTTTCTAGCTGTGTTTGATAGTCTCTCTAGTTCCTTTGTGTATTTTGCCAATAGTTTAAGATTATCCATATACATGAGGTGGTATATTCTTTCCTTTGTTTGTAAATTTGTATCCAGTATTGCATCTTCAGAGTAAATTGTTGAATTTGTATCCAGTATTGCATCTTCAGAGTAAATTGTTGAGTGACATCATGGCTAGGGTGTAAAGTAGTGGCGATAGAGAGTCTCCCTAGAAAAAAGCCTCTCTGTATTTATATATCTGCTAGGTGCTATCGTCCAATTACCGGTTCCAATCGTCATGTTTCCATTGCTAGCTGCTTAAAGTTGATAATTTTAGCAAATATAATGCTTGGGAGATTGCATCGTATGTTTTGTGTCTATGGTTATCTTCTTTTGTTCTTTCCTTCCTTCGGTATCTTTTATTGATGGATAACATGTCTTTTGATGTGTCCCTCTTGTTGCTTTCCCGCATCCTTTCTGTTCCTCGGAAAGTAGTTCACGTTTATTACCTTTTCGCTAAGTTGTGTTGTTAAGATTTTCCACGTGGTTAGTAGGCAGGTTATTGGTCTGTAGTTTCTTTGGTATCGTTCCCTTCTCGCTGTATTATTTAATGGGGTACTCTTTTCAGTCACTACCTCCTGTATAGCCGTTTTGCGCCTACATATCCTTAGGTTTTCTGCTAGTTATTTACTCACTAGGATTTCTCACGCGAGTCATTACCGGTGGTCACTCACTGGCAAGAAAACCACTGGTGTCCCTGGATTCTGAATGACAGGTCTTCCCAGATTTGCAGTAATATCCACTTATTTTAATCACCGTTGCCCTTCTAATCGAGGCCTGGGTGATGCTCCCCATCCTACATCTTTCCATCATCCCAAGCTATTCATAAGCATGTTGTGTGGTACCAACCGATGCTGGTGCCACGTCATTTACTGTGGGACGGGGCGGGGTGTCTCAGATTTGGAGATTTTTCATACAGATGTATTCTGGCAGTTTCAGTTCCTTTGGATTTTTGTTGTTCTTCTTCTTCTTTCTATATTTTTACTTGTGTTTACGTGGCGTTATTCTGTTTCGACATACCAACACTTTCATCTGGTTATATAGGTTGTAGATTTTGCTCAATATATCAGCCGTTTCCATCAGTGCCGTTTTTTTGTATCGTGCCAAGCTTCTCTTTGGTTCCAATATCTCCTAGTTATTTTTTTCAGGGTTTTCGGAACTCTTCCTAGTGCTTCTACAATTATTCATATCAAAGTAGTTTTCTTCATATTTCATACTTCCCTCGGCTCCTTGGCAAGCTCTACGCATTTGTATATTTGTTCTGCCTCCTTCAGTTTCATCCTATGAACTGCTGGGACGGCGAAATCTACTACTTGATCGTTTTTCCTTCTTGTTGACTTTCATCACGTCCGGTCTTCCTGCTTGGATGAGTCGGTCCGTTTGTACTTCCATGTTCCAGAGGATTTTATATATTTCATTTTGCAATACTGGCTCTGATTGGTGTTTGTACTATTTGCCTGCATGTTCCAGGTGCATTCGTTTACTCAGTTCCCAGTGTTCTACCTTCTCGACAAAGTCATGCCTGCTTTTATATTAATTATTGGCGTGTTTGCTGCATTCACTTACTATTTTATCTCTTTGTCCACAGAGTCTACATCTACCTTTTCATGGGTCTTGTCTATAATGGCTTTTAAGTAGTTTGTTCTGACTCGTTGTTTTGTACGCTTGTCAGTAATAATTCCATTTTTCTGTTCAAGTGTCCTTTCCGTAGCCATGTCCATGTGTTTTCGTCTGCTATTTCTTTTCATCGGTCTTATAAATAATCAATGTAGCTGCTTCTCTTCCCATTTTACTATTTTTGACTTTTTGTTTCTCGTTTCGCTGCTCTCCGTATTATTTATTTGACGCTGATTTGGGGGCGATAATCAGTCTCTCTGTATTTTGTGCTATGTATTTCTATAGTCCTTTTATCACATAATCTACACAATCTTCAATATTTACGATTCCTATTCTCCTTTCGATATCATCCTACCGGTGCAGTACGCTATCGATGGTCATGGGTTTACTGGTTCTTTCATCCGGGTTCCTCTGTTTTTCTTTTGTCCAGTTTATGAAGGGTTTAGAGTATCGTACTGCCCAAGTGTGTATACCATTTATTAGACTTCTACTATATAATTCATTTCAAGAGTCTTTCTTGTTCTTCTCAAATATTTTTTAATTATCTCTTATATTTCTATTCGCTTTCAGAATGCCTATATATCTATAAGTAACACGTTTACCAAGTTTTCTCATCACCTTCAGACTGGTTAATAATAATAATAATAATAATAATAATAATAATAATAATAATAATAATAATAATAATAATAATAATAATAATAATAATAATAATAATAATAATAATAATAATAATAATAATAATAATAATAATAATAATAATAATAATAATAATAATAATAATAATAATAATAATAATAATAATAATAATAATAATAATAATAATAATAATAATAATAATAATAATAATAATAATAATAATAATAATAATAATAATAATAATAATAATAATAATAATAATAATAATAATAATAATAATAATAATAATAATAATAATAATAATAATAATAATAATAATAATAATAATAATAATAATAATAATAATAATAATAATAATAATAATAATAATAATAATAATAATAATAATAATAATAATAATAATAATAATAATAATAATAATAATAATAATAATAATAATAATAATAATAATAATAATAATAATAATAATAATAATAATAATAATAATAATAATAATAATAATAATAATAATAATAATAATAATAATAATAATAATAATAATAATAATAATAATAATAATAATAATAATAATAATAATAATAATAATAATAATAATAATAATAATAATAATAATAATAATAATAATAATAATAATAATAATAATAATAATAATAATAATAATAATAATAATAATAATAATAATAATAATAATAATAATAATAATAATAATAATAATAATAATAATAATAATAATAATAATAATAATAATAATAATAATAATAATAATAATAATAATAATAATAATAATAATAATAATAATAATAATAATAATAATAATAATAATAATAATAATAATAATAATAATAATAATAATAATAATAATAATAATAATAATAATAATAATAATAATAATAATAATAATAATAATAATAATAATAATAATAATAATAATAATAATAATAATAATAATAATAATAATAATAATAATAATAATAATAATAATAATAATAATAATAATAATAATAATAATAATAATAATAATAATAATAATAATAATAATAATAATAATAATAATAATAATAATAATAATAATAATAATAATAATAATAATAATAATAATAATAATAATAATAATAATAATAATAATAATAATAATAATAATAATAATAATAATAATAATAATAATAATAATAATAATAATAATAATAATAATAATAATAATAATAATAATAATAATAATAATAATAATAATAATAATAATAATAATAATAATAATAATAATAATAATAATAATAATAATAATAATAATAATAATAATAATAATAATAATAATAATAATAATAATAATAATAATAATAATAATAATAATAATAATAATAATAATAATAATAATAATAATAATAATAATAATAATAATAATAATAATAATAATAATAATAATAATAATAATAATAATAATAATAATAATAATAATAATAATAATAATAATAATAATAATAATAATAATAATAATAATAATAATAATAATAATAATAATAATAATAATAATAATAATAATAATAATAATAATAATAATAATAATAATAATAATAATAATAATAATAATAATAATAATAATAATAATAATAATAATAATAATAATAATAATAATAATAATAATAATAATAATAATAATAATAATAATAATAATAATAATAATAATAATAATAATAATAATAATAATAATAATAATAATAATAATAATAATAATAATAATAATAATAATAATAATAATAATAATAATAATAATAATAATAATAATAATAATAATAATAATAATAATAATAATAATAATAATAATAATAATAATAATAATAATAATAATAATAATAATAATAATAATAATAATAATAATAATAATAATAATAATAATAATAATAATAATAATAATAATAATAATAATAATAATAATAATAATAATAATAATAATAATAATAATAATAATAATAATAATAATAATAATAATAATAATAATAATAATAATAATAATAATAATAATAATAATAATAATAATAATAATAATAATAATAATAATAATAATAATAATAATAATAATAATAATAATAATAATAATAATAATAATAATAATAATAATAATAATAATAATAATAATAATAATAATAATAATAATAATAATAATAATAATAATAATAATAATAATAATAATAATAATAATAATAATAATAATAATAATAATAATAATAATAATAATAATAATAATAATAATAATAATAATAATAATAATAATAATAATAATAATAATAATAATAATAATAATAATAATAATAATAATAATAATAATAATAATAATAATAATAATAATAATAATAATAATAATAATAATAATAATAATAATAATAATAATAATAATAATAATAATAATAATAATAATAATAATAATAATAATAATAATAATAATAATAATAATAATAATAATAATAATAATAATAATAATAATAATAATAATAATAATAATAATAATAATAATAATAATAATAATAATAATAATAATAATAATAATAATAATAATAATAATAATAATAATAATAATAATAATAATAATAATAATAATAATAATAATAATAATAATAATAATAATAATAATAATAATAATAATAATAATAATAATAATAATAATAATAATAATAATAATAATAATAATAATAATAATAATAATAATAATAATAATAATAATA
>OY744532.1:7830680-7843180 GCA_963556195.1 Sepiola atlantica | reverse complement strand
TTTTCGTTTATAATTTCTTCATTATTTTATTATAAATTTAAGATTTATTTATTTTCCTCAATTCCCTTTCATTCAACGATCATGGGTTTTTCACTCTCATGTCGCATTGTAGTCGAATCTTGAACCAATTCCTGTCTTACTTTTTCTCACATCATATTAATGACGGCGAGGAAGTGTGAAATTCCCTTATTTGTCCTTCCGACGCTAATTCTAACATGAACTCTGTGTCTATTCCATGATAAATGCCAGCATACCGAAATCATATGCCCTTAATAGGGTTAAGATGAAAATTCATATACACTAAATGTACAAAAGCAAGGAAATTCCCAAATTTTTACACTTTTATTGTCATTAATTAAGGGTATGAGTACATATCAACCAAACCATTTCATTATCACATCACTACAGTATAAATCTCTATGCACGAGTGGATGAAGTGTGTGAGGTGCGTTGAAGAAAAATTTCTACCAGTAAAATACATAGCCCTGTTGTGCTCGCATTCCCTTAATGACAATAAAAGTGTAAAAATTGTGGAATTTCCTTGCTTTTATACATTTAGTGTATATGAATTTTCATCTTAACCCTATTAAGGGCATATGATTTCAGTATACTGGCATTTATCATGAAATGTCACTACTTTTGTGAAGGCTATGCCTCAATACAATTGTAATTTTTAAGGTTTTTTTAGAAATTTCTGGAAAACTAAAGTATATGGTAAACTGAAATCAAAATGCCATCAACTAAACGCTAGAACCTCTATCTCTGCCAAAAATCAGCTGAATCCATCAAATAGTTGATGAGATACAGGGTGGCACATACGTACGTACGTACACACGGATAACACAAAATAACTCCTGACCTTTCTGGATCTCTGGGTTGCCTTGACTAATGATGCTAAAATTCTACACACTTATAGAACCTATCAAAAAAAAAATTGTGCAAAGTTTTAACTAACTAGGTTTATGGTTTTTTGTAGTTATGATTGATCAAAGAAATGAGATTTCTAGCATAGGCCGTTTTTTGAAGTCTATTAAGGGATAGAACGCTCTCGCGCCTCCCTTGATTCGATAAATATGAAGATTAAGTATTGTCCATAACCAAATATTCTGAAAAATGGAAAGTAAATATAGTCACTATTTTCAAAAAAGTAAGACTGACAACGAAAGCAAAAAATAAATAAAAATGTATAACATTAGCAGATGATAATTGCCAACAAATGTCGTCCTCATCCTATTCAAATACCAAACGATACTTATAAAAAAAGGGGCTAATATTACTTATAAGATGTTCACGCGAGCCACGTGGTGCACTAGAGACTTCCAATCGTCCAGTCAACACCTCAACGAACATTCACGAGGGATTTCTACATCTCAAAGGAAAAATAAAACAATGATTTATAAATAAAATATTGCTTGAAAATGTTGTTTTTTTAACCCGAAAGCTTGCAGGAATACTAAAAGGTAAATAAAAGTTTTATCGTAAAGAAAAAATTATATATATATATATATATATATATATATATATATATATATATATATGAGTCCCGATTGAAAAAGGACGAAACGTATACGTACATAGATAATAAACAATAACAAATATTTATTATTTGTCGCTCCTTGAAAGTAGAGCACTGTAATTGGTAGTATTAACACAGCATGACGTCACTTGCTTATAATGCATCATTCCTTCCCTTAATAGAAGTAGAATGCCTCGACGTCAAAGCCGCCGTTAAAGTGTTAAAATTATCATAGTTTATTCGCTGTTTACAATTGGCCCAGCGATTGGCGACGTCGGACTGGAGTTGAAAAATACTTGAGGTCCGGGGTTTCGAATCGCATGACCGGTAGTGAATAGTCATATCTCTATGCTGATGAGTCCCGATTGAAAAAGGACGAAACGTATACGTACATAGATAATAAACAATAACAAATATTTATTATATATATATATATATATATATATATATAGAGAGAGAGAGAGAGAGAGAGAGAGAGAGAGAGAAGAAAAAGGAAAAAAATGTTTTTAAAGTAAAAAAACTAATTCATTTTTAAAAACAAATAATTTGCGTTGTGAAGGTTTTCTAAATATTTTATAAAAAATATTCTCTTTATTATTGCCATTCCAGCGACGTTTCCAATGTGTGACTTTTCAAAATACATTTTCCACGTAACCTCGTGGTACACACAGCCATATCAACATTTTCATCAGTAACATCAAGACGAATTTCAACTTGACTGCGATAACTGTGTCTCGGTCAGGAAGAAAAAAAAAGAAGAAAAAGAAAAATATGCTTATACTTCTGACAATGGTATATATTACCGAAAGTACTCAAGTTAAAAGAAAAAAAATGAAAAAAACATGAAAAAAAAGAAGAAAAAGAAAAATATGCTTATACTTCTGACGAAGTACTCAAGTTAAAAGAAAAAAAGAAAAAGAATGTTTTTAAAGTTAATAAATAATTTATTTTTAAAAACAAATAATTTGCGTTGTGCAGGTTTTCTAAATATTTTATTAAAAAAATTCTCTTTATTATTAACTATATATATATATATATATATATATATATATATATATATATATATATATATTATCATTATTACAATTATTATTATTATTACTTTCAGGATTAAAGCTCACTACATGTTAATTAAAATTATCAGATGATAATTGCCAACAAATGTCACTCCTATCTTATATATATATATATATATATATATATATATATATATATATATATATATATATATATATATATATATATATATATAAAGACAGAGAGAAAGAGAGAGATATAGATAGAGAGAGAGAGAGAGAGAGAGAGAGAGAGAGAGAGAAAGAGAGAGAGAGATTGCCGAAATAAGAACTCTTGGAACCATATTATACCAAGTGCAACTAGAGACTTGAAAGCTCGCTCACTGTATCGAGAACATAACTAATGCGAAAATTCCGTTATATTACAACCAAAATAGCATTTATATATATATATATATATATATATATATATATATATAATTGGCAGCATGCGTATCCAAAAGAATATACTGACATCGGGCAAATAACATTCGATTGAGTAGGGTTGACAGATCAAATGTGCGTAAAGTTTTTTTTTGCTACATAAAGGAATGATTTCTAAATAGGAATAACAGCAAATAAAAACTGCGATTGAGAGGTTGGCCACGCTTTTATATATATATATATATATATATATATATATATATATATATATATTAGTAGTAAGTTTTTGAAAGGCTGTGGGCAATGCAATTCCGGGTAAGATGCAAGTTGAAAGGAAAGGAACAAAAACAATAAAAATAAATCGAATACGATATAAGACTTACTATTTATTTTTCCTTTTTTTTTCCTTTTTTTTTTTTTTTTTTCCTTACATAACAGCAAGAGTGTTTTAGCTGTCCGGGTGATTAAAAATCACTATTTGATATTTCGGGAAAAGACATCCCTTTTTCAAAAATAATTAGACCAGAAGAAGAATAATATTTTATTCTTCTCCGACTGTGTAGAGAATAATACAAAACAAAATGGCTGCCAGATATAGACCGCAGCAAAAACAGTTTCACAGGGAATATAAATTAAGTTAAGTTTTATTTTAATATTATGTTAAATATATGATTGGTGTTTAGAATATTAGTGTAATGTTGGTTAGGTGTATGGTGTTCGATAAACTGTTATTTTTGATAATATATATATATCATTTTTTTATTTTATTTTTTTTTTTTTTTATATTTGAATATTTACTTTGTTTTATCTTCGTATTTTTATTTTGTTTATCTTTCTATCGTAATTTAAGAATTTTAATATAAATTAAAGTAATTAGTCTCATATTTTAAATATTCTAGATCTATCTACTATTGATTTCGATTATCATCTATTAAAGAAGTGTTATTAATTACTAATTGTGAGTTTCGTCAAATTAGATTAACGAATTAACTTATTAACTTGATATATTTATCATAAGATAAAGGGGAGTAACTCTGGATTTTTAAAAATATTTTTTTATAATTAATTTTTTTTTTTAATTTTTTTTTTTTTAAATTTTTTTAAATTTTTTTTTTTTTTTTGGTGGAGATCTGTATAACAATATTAGTATATATATACAACATATATACACAAATGCATATATACATATATATATACATATCTATGTATTATTGTTTGTTTAATTGTTTATCTATATATATTCATCAATTTCTTTACATATTTGTTTGTTTGTTTTGTTTTTTTTGTTGTTTTTTTTTGTTTTGTTTTTATTTTTTTAATTTTTTTTTATTTATTTATTTTTTATTATTATTATTTACTTGTTTAATTTATTTTATGAATTATTTATTTAATATTTGTATGTTATTTGTATACATTCTATATGTGTTTGGATTTATTAATTAATAATGCTAGGTTATGGAGTGACTTATTTTGGTGGGTTAGACGAGTATGCTGAATATGGTTTTTGGTTTGTGGTTCAAGTGTGTAAGGATGGAAGTTCATATGGGGAGGGGCCTGTTTGATTGTTTGGGTGTATGGTGAGTTTATTATGGGAGGTGAGTAATGGGTGAAGTGGTGGAAACGGACTCTGTTAAGTGTTAGATATGAGGGTTGGTTGGTGGATGGGGGGTATGTGTGTGTGTGTGTTTGGGTGTGTGTGTGTGTGTTTACTCCTAAAATATATGAACTGATAATAATACTAAAATTTATAACACTAAGTAAAATCGTAGAAGTAATAGCAAAACAACACTAATCATTTTAACACGACTCTTCTGTTCTGTTCTTTTAACAAAACTCCCGGCCCTTCAAGACAACAATATTTCAACAATCTCTGAGGTGCCTAGTACAATCCAATCAAATAGTCCCATGAATCTGGCAGATCCATGCAATTCCATGCACCCGGTGTTAAGCATCAATCTGCGCCACACGTATTTACATGCATACACACACCACAACACACCACAACACACCACAACACACTGCAACACATATATAAACAACACGCTCGAAAACACACTAAAAAAAAACGCAAAAAGTACTCAAGGCAAACCGGATGAAATAGTTTGAGCTATTAACAGAATTCACACGAGGGATCTAATATCGGGGGGATCTTAAGAAAAGTCTGATATTTGAAGTGATCTAGGCGTTGATCGGGCCCACACCCTATAGTCGAATTATAAAGAGGGTTTCAGTAAATGATTAATATTAGTGGGTGGTGTTCAATTTAGTTTCTTTGTGGGAGTAGACTCAGTTGGTCTAGACTAGTGGAAACGGTATTGGTGGGATTAGTAGCTGATGTACTTGAAAAAACATTGTAATTATTAATTTATATAATGCATTGCAGTCATATAAGGTAGCCAGTTAGAGTCCAAAGGTGGAAATCAAAGGCAAATGAAATTTTTTAGGGAAGTGTGACACTATATACTTGGGGTCAACGTTTAGTGAGAGTTAGAATGGTTTGCTAGTATTTTCTCTCATAAGGACATGCTTTGAAAATCTCTGACTACACATTAAGAGATTTACTCATGGGGTGGGTATTTCCTGAAAAATTCTCAATTTCTCGATCGTACATAGTTGCCAGTTTTTTAGTACTGGAGAATATGTCGGTTGATGTTTTAGAATTCTACATTTTACATTGAATTTGTGTTAGTTTCCTTCAAGTTCATAATTATTGATGCTAGAACTGTGGCGAAACGTTCATCACTGGCTCTGTGCATAGAACCTATGCTTTAATTTTCCTTGTGTCATCCATATGTTAGTGTAATCCTTTTTACTTGGATCGATATATAATAGATTGCACAACACATTTACCCTTAAGGGGGAGGGGCATAAAGAAAATGATGAAGCAAGGTGCTTTACAGGTTTCTTGGTTAAAACTGATTATAGAGGCGGTGCACAGAATCAGTCAACTTTGACCGTGTTCCTGAGAAAATTTTTGTGAGAAGTAGTGCTAAAGCGACGGGCTTGTCCACCACTTGGATGAAAAACTTGTCCTTGTTGCTTTTTTCGTATCGAGAGAACGGAGGGGAGAACCATATAATCTTCCTCTTTCAGTTAGTGTTGTATGGTACATAGGATGGTACTAGTTTGTATTGAATAGCTTCGTTAAAACCACTTTGTCGGAGTGTGTTATTGTAGTAGAGTGATACTTGTTTGAACACATCGGGGCTTGATGTGAAGCTTGAAATTCTTCGCGCAATCGTCGCCACCAAATTCTTAAAGATCATAGGAGGGTGGCAGGAATCTATGTTTATGTATTTTAACCCTTCACTGGGTTTATGAAAGGGTCTTCTGTTGGGGCTATCATAATGTTAAGGCCAACATCAAGAAAGTTAATTGTGGTTAAACTGTATGGGTTCTGGAAAAAATCGGCTGATATCCAGCTTTAGCTGAAACATGTAGCCAAGGTTTTGTATGAATAATAATTTACACTAAATATACAGTCCTGCTTGTAATTGAGCATTATTTTATATACACATCAAGGATTCACTTGATTAACTCCAATGAACAAAACTTCAACAGAATTATATATATATATATATATATATATATATGTGTGTGTGTGTGTGTGTGTGTGTGTGTGTGTGTGTGTGTGTGTGTGTGTGTAAGTAAATTTCGCGTACAACCAAAATCGTAGGATAAATTTCAAGGGAAACATTTTTTTAATCAATGAAACGGGCGGGTGGAAAAAAAAAGAAAATTGCTAACATTTTCCTTAAGGCCTTATCGTCTCACCCTCTAAAAGGAAACGTCAGAATGATAAATTAAAAACTAAGAAAATCGAATGAGATATGAGGGGGAAAATTGTTTAAGTTGGAGAAAACGATTGAGAGAAGGGGAAAAAAAAGTAAATCTCTCAACGTTATGGTGGATTTGAATCATTAAAGATCTCCAACTGATGCTTCAAAATCTTTTGTCTACACGGGCTTGGTCGAGTATTGTTAATAACTAACGCCTCAATAATACTGAGATGGTAGTTCGACCTGGCACTCTGTAAAACAGAAAACCATCCATCGGAATACTTGTTAGAACAACTATTTCAGGCACAGGAATCAGCCATCGGTAATCACCTGGTTAGTACAAATTTTAGCAATTTTCCTCTGTATATATATATATATATATATATATATATATATATATATATATATATATATATATATATATATATATATATTACATGAATATATTTATATATATAGTAATCCATGTTAAGTAAACATCTATAGGATAAAAATCCAAAGAATTTCAACCGGGCTTATATAATAGTGTTCAATAGTAAATAGAGCTATTTATATTAATAAATGTATTTATACAGACATGTACAAAAAGCCGCTGGCATGTCGATGTTAGCCACCATTATGTATTAGAAACTAAGATCTTTTCAGACAGAAAAGTTTGATCTTTCACTTAGATGTTCATATTGAAAAAGCTTTTTCAATATGAACATCTAAGTGAAAGATCAGACTTTTCTGCCTGAAAAGATCTTAGTGTGTAATAACTAATGGTCGATAACATCGACATGCCAGTGTAGCGGCGTTTTGTACATGTTCGTATATAAAAACATTAATATATATATATATATATATATATATATATATATATATATTAACGACACTTATTTATTATTTATTATTCTTAAACCTTGGCTGAAAATATAGTAAACCCTTTATATGTAAACATTTGTATTATAAATAAATGTAATATTTTGAAAGAAAACTTGACCAAAATGCTTTCTTTCCTTTCTTTTTTTTCGTTCCATTCTTTCATTGTTTATTTTACCTTTTTTTTTTCTTTTTCTCTGATTTCTTTTTAAATGTCTTGTTTTTATATTTTCATTTCTTTCTCATCTATTCTTTTTCTTTTTTATTTCTAAATCTTATTTTCATGTTCCATTCTTTTTTTTCTTTTCTTTTTTCATCAATTCCTTTGTTTTATTTTTTTCTTGTTTCATTTTTTTCTTTCATCCATTCTTTCTTTTACCTTTTCTTTCTATATTATATTTTACTTTGTATTCTTTTATACTTTCTGTTTTTCTTTTCCCATTTTCTTTTTTGCTTTATTTTATTTGAATTTTTCCTCCGGTGTCAAAAGCTGTTCTGTGATGCAATCCAGCGTTGCTGAATTTAAATCGTCAACGACTTCCTGGAGCAATGCGACAAACGTTCTATGCGCGTTTCTCCGCCGTCTTTTTAAAATTCTCTTTTTTCTTCAGCTTTTTTGTTCATTTGCTTTTGGCACCTGAGGATGATTCGACGAAGAACCAAAAACGTTCGTGAAACCTGTGAAGCCTATGTAACATTTATTAATTTGTTTGAGTTTAATACAAATACAATACTCTCTCCCTCCTTGACAAGGTCCAAAAAAGAGTCGCCAACCTAATAGGTCCCTCACTGTCAACCATGCTCCAGTCCCTGTCCCATCGCCGCAATGTAGCTTCCTTGTGCTTGTTTTACAAATACTTCAATGGATTATGCTCCGATGAATTGGCTACTCTGGTGACCCCTCGACGTAAATTCACTAGACCAACTCGACAATCAACTAAACCCCATCCATTCACTGTGGAGGTCGCCAGATGCTGGAGAGCTTTCTACTCAAATAGTTTTTGTCCTCGTGCTGCTGGCTTCTGGAACTCCCTCCCTGCCCCCTGTTTCCCCGACAGTACTGAAATGCAGAAATTTAAAATTAATGTAAGCAGACATCTCGCTGCGCAGATCCCAGTTAGGTTGACTCCCAACCTTCTCCCCTTTTCTTTCTTCTCAGTAGCCCCTTACGTCTACAGCGGCGGCCTGCCTTTTTGGGGGTGAACTATGTTTTAAAAAAAAAGGAAAAAAAAGAACATCAGAAAAATTGAAAGAATCAAAAAAAGGTATTATTAAACAGACAGATTCACATAATCACCGGTGCGATAATTTATTTCGACCCTCCGGATTTTTCAAACAACCAAAACGAGGCGATTACATGTTTGAAGAATATATATATATATATATATATATATATATATATATATATATATATATATATATATATATATATATATAAGGAAATTGATCACATCTTTAAAGCATCCATGTATATGAATATTTTATATTAAAATTTCAAAACTAAAACATGACTTTTTTCTTTTCTTTTTCTTCTTCATTTTGTTGAATAAAAAAAAATAAAAAGTCTTGCTCTGAGAATGATGCATTCATCGAAAGTCTTAGCCTAAAAAAATCATTTTATTCATTTTAAAATTAACATGAAATATTAATATAGATGGATGCTTCAAAAAGCGCCAAACCAGCGTAGCACATCGACCAAACTGTACTTAACTTTAAACTGTCATCTTTAACAACTTGACGTATATATATATATATATATATATATATATATATATATATATATATATATATATATATATATATATATGTTTGTATATATATATATATATATATATATATATATATATGTTTGTATATATATATATATATATATATATGTTTGTATATATATATATATATATATATACATATGTATACATATATATATATATATATGTTACAGTACTGTAGGGCCCCATTAGGCAAGGCACAGTAGGTTAACTAGTATCAAATAGCTAATTTTGTTATTGAAAAATAGGTTTTGTTTCTGGACTCAGAAGTGAGTTCAGAGAAGTGTTTGATCCAAGAATAGTCATAATAAATTTAGACACCTGACGTGACCTTTGAGTCAGAGATCAGAGTGAGTCGTTTTTGTCCCCATCTCGTGCGTGGGAATGATGATTACGTCACCACGGAGAACAAGAACCTAGCTTTTTGGAATCAGTCCGCTATGGGAGCTCGAAGCGACAACGTCGTTTCGGAAAAGCGAGCAAAGTTTTCCCAAGAATGTAATCGCTCGCGATAAGGGCTGTATCTAAATCAGATCACCATGGAAGCTTGTGGCGAGCGCATGAGGTAGCTCTCGAATGCAAGAGTTGAGGTGTGAATCGAAGAGATATGGGCCAAAGCTACTAAGAAAAACTAACAGCGTCTAACGTCCCACACAGTACGAACTTAGGAAGATGTGAATGAAGAACCAATAATGGAAACCCCTCCACTCGAATGAAAGTATGAAATAAAAAGAACAAAAGAAATATCTCAGAAAATCCGACTTCGAGTGTCTTTATCCTCTGCTTAAAGATAGAATTTGCCCACAAAAACAGGTGCCGCGCGGCGATCACAGCCAGTAACAAGATGAGGGCCAGCGCGGACGAGAAATACAAAGGTAACTTTCTTTATGTAAAATATCTGGAAACTGTGTTTCAAAGTGACTTTTGGACTTTTGAAAAATGTGTTTAGAAATCCGTTTAAATGACTCTTAAGAAAAGTGTGTTTGAGGTACCTGTTGAAAAATGACTCTCCAAAATATGTTAAGGTTACTGAGAAACATGTTTGCTTAAAGAATGACTATGAAAATGTCTATGAGAATTGTATCATCAGAAGTATTAAGAAAAAAGATTGAAATCACTATTAATCCTCTCGTGAACATTTCGCGTTATTTTCGGCCGGAGAGGATGTAATAGCGAACTGTGAGGTGATTTTGGAGAAATGCCTCAGTCGGAAGGATTTCTGCCTGTAGTAATAAATGAGCTCTCTCCCCCCCTTTGCTTCTCGTGACGTTTAATTTCAGTGGTTATCCAACACATATTTCATTTTGGTGCTTAGTGACCAGCTGTTTCGACATGGAACAGATTGAATTCGAACCATGGGTACTAACAACGTTTGCGGTCTAAAATAAAAAAATTAAATATTAAAAAAATAAGAAAAAAAAACCACGTTCGGTCCGATAAAATAAAGGGAAAAAAAAAGAGAGAGAGGCAGAGACGGACAGAGTCGGAGACAGAGAAAAAGTGATATGCCGATGAGTAAAATGATTTAGTAAAAAAAAAAAAAAAAAAAAAACACGATTGGATTTTTAAGGTAACAAAACCTTAAGGAAGAATAGGTGGTGGTTTTCATTCATGTGTTAATTTATGTTTTAAATGTATTTTTTTTATTTTACATATATGTTGTGGGTGGCGTTTGATGCAGAAAAAAATGAGAGAGAGGATAAAAGTGAGAGTGATGAGTTATATGTTGGTAAAGAGAGAGACAGTGTAAAAGAAAGAGGAAAAAAGTATGAGATGGAAAGAGAAAAAAAAATGTTTCAGTTGTTTGGTTGAAACGTGGTTGGACTTTGAGGTAACGGAACTTTATAAGAAAAAGCGTCGGCGCAGAGATTTCATGCCAGGAAGAGAGAGAGGGAAAGGACTGCGTGCGAACAGCTGGCGGGGTCGCCTGATGTCGCCCCGGGATAATTGTCTTTGTTTTTTTTTTGTTCAATTGAATTGTATTGCATGAAATTGTTTTTTTAAAATATAATATTGTACTGCATAATTTGTAATTGTATTGTGGAGAGGGGTTGCCATTAATTCATTGGTTCGACTTTTATTTCTTTTATTATTGTTGTTTTTGAATGAATTTTGGAGAAGTTTAGTCGGTTAAGTGAGAATGCTATACCAGTTACGTAAAAGATTTAAAAAAAAAAAGGCAGATAATTTAATTGGTATGAGTTTGGGTCAGCCCGGCGATTTGAGTTGATTAGGTTCGGGCAGCTGGCGGCAGCTAGAGTTGGTTTGGGTCGGATCGCGGAAACCCTTGGACAGGGTTAATTTTATCGGGAAGAATCCCCGTGTACAGAGTATGTACAGGCTTGGAAAGTCAATGAGGGATTCCCGGCGTTTGCTCGTATGCTCTCTTTTATAGAGTACCCATGGGTTAGTGGCGAGGTTTGTGGTAAAGCCTGCATACGTTAAAATTGCGAACGGGAGAATGACGGTGATATGGTCATTCTGTGGGACCACGAGAAAAGGACGGTGGTCAGTTATGGAAATTGTTGTTTTTGTAACCCAGGTGTGCCCAACTGCGCCGATAGAGTGTGTGAAAGTTGTGTAAAATGTTAAGCTTTGAAATTGTGGCCCCATTTTTTTTTGTGGATTTTGGATGTTTGCCGACGAGTGTGCTGCGAAGATACCCCACCCCCTTACCGCATAGATAGGGACACGGGAAGGGAACGCATGGAATTGGTGTCTGCTCAACACCAGTGGGGATGGAATTAAGCTGGGGTGTGGTGTGACTCGGGTGCGCGCGTCGGGGCGGATGGAACCATGGGGATCGATTTTTAAAAAAAGGAGGTACCGGGTGTTAATTGGATTTAATTATAAGATTATAGGTTGGGCCTGGTTTGTGGTCATTCGGCGTTCCGGGAGCAGAGATGATTCGATGTGACATTTCGCCCAATACCGTATCGACCAGATAGATCCATGGGATGGGGTCCTCGACGTTTAATGAACAGGGTTGGGAGTTAGAAACTGGGTGTTTGTTCGCTGTCATTCGCGACGGGAGCACGGGCGTGTCAGAAATGTATGGTCCATATATAGCAAGCAGCATAGCGACGGTACCCTCAGTAAGCTTCGAGGCTGACCATTAGAGAATAGGTTAATGAAG
>OY744532.1:7785680-7825680 GCA_963556195.1 Sepiola atlantica | reverse complement strand
CCATTATCACCAAGTCACTAGTATTTCTCACACAGTGATTGCTCATTTGATAATCATCAGTGGTTTTCCCTGGAATCCGAATGACAACAAGTCTCCCCAGATTTGAAGTACTCTCCGCCTCTTTTGATAAACATTGCAAATTGATTTGCGTTATCGCAACAGCCGTTTACCATTGATTTCTCGCTAGCAACGGCCATTGGTCTTCCCTTGGATTTCGGTGGTGAAAAGCTTCCTCAAGCTCTCAGTATTCTCCGCACCTTTCCAGTGGAGGTCTGATTAGTGCTCTCCGCCCTCGGTCTTTCCATCCTCTCTGACCCTTCGCGACTATTTTCTGTGGTATTAGGCGAGGGTAGTGCCATGTTTGTGGGAGGGAGGAGGGCTATTAAATGAAAATTTGTGCAGTTTCAATTCTTTTAGGTTCACGTGGTCGTGTTCTTTCTATGTTTTCGTTTTCGTTTTATTTCTATTGCAGCTTCCATGTGGTTAGTTAGTGTTCGCAGTTTATGTGGGTTGGTTTCCGCATTCAAGGATTTTCCTTCAGATTTCAGCTGTTTTCATCATTGCAGTCGTTTGTATTGTGTCAGTCTTTCCTTTGATTCAAATTTCTCCTAGTCTTTTTTTTTCGGGTATTTTGGGATTGTTCCTAGTGCTCCTACGATTATTGGTATTATATTGACTTTCTTAATGTTCCATATTCCTTTCAGTTCTCTGGCAATTTCTGTGTATTTGCTTCGCTTTTCTGTTTCCTTGATCTTCACTCTGTGGGCTCTTTGAGGCCGCAAAATCTACGATTTGCCAGTTTTTTTCCTTTTATGTAAACTACTATGATATCTGGTCTCCTTAACTTGATAAGTGTATCTGTCTGTACCTACATGTCCCAGAGGATCTTTGAATTTTCGTTTTCCAGTACTGTTTTTTTTTTTTTATTATTATTATTATTATTATTATTATTATTATTATTATTATTATTATTATTATTATTATTATTATTGCTGCTGCTGCTGCTGCTGCTGCTGTTGTTGATGATGATGATGATGATGATGATGATGATGATGATGATGATGATGATGATGATGATGATGATGATGGAGCTCAGTTAATCAGTGTGTGTTTCCTATATATTAAATCGCAAGAAATACATGTTAAAATGTTCCTACGTTTTGGCATTGAGTTATGTTAGCGAAAAAAATACATTTTAATTTTTCTAATTAGCCACACTTTACTCATAAGTCAGCCAAATCTTATTTAAAGTTACTGTCTATTGTTCCCATCCTCTCTAACTCCATGTTGCTTGATCCCTCTTTCTTGCTCTCTACCCCCTCTCTCTCTCTCTTTATCACCCTTTATCTCCGTTTATCTGTTCTTTATATATATATATATATATATATATATATATATGTATATATATATATATATATATATATATATATATATATATATATATATATATATATATATATATATATATATATATATATATATATATATATAAAGGCTATGACTTAAGGAAGCAATGATAACATTTCTTTTATTTGAAACCCCTTGTTTTGAACAACTGATGACTTAATAGATATTGTATTTTATACAATCTTTATTCTCATATTTTACTTGTTTATATATATATATATATATATATATATATATATATATATATATATATATATATATATATATATATATATAGTAAGCCATGAAAATATATTTATGGCAATTAAGCTACACAAAGACTCTCGCGTTTCATTTTCTTATAAAATTTTATGTGGATACATGAAATAGTAATATATATATATATATATATATATATATATGATATTCATACATATATATATATATATATATATATATATATATATATACATACATAAATGAATTAGACAAGAAATCAGAGGTGTAAAACAGATCTTTTTTCGGGTGCGATTTCTGGACCTATTTGTAGTGGTTTTATTAGTTTTATACTTTTACGCCTACTTTCAACCTAATGTTAAAAACGAAAATAGGCAATAGATTCTTAAATATTATCAATAAACACTTCACACCAAGAAACACGCTACACAAAATATTAAATTAAAAAACATTAAAACTGTGCTATAGCTGTAACAATAACTTAGAAAAAAATATTTTAAAAAACATGACAAAATACTAAGAGACAAGGACACAAACACTAATATAGTTAATACTGGAACCATAAATAATTGCAATTGTTAAAGAACTAATGACTGCCCTTTACAAAATAAGTGTTTAACTACGTCAGTAGTATACCTGGCAAAGGTATTCCGTAGAAAACGCAGAAGTTGAAAGGTTCTACATAGGTTGTACGGCATAGACTTTTAAAGATAGATAATACGGCCATAGATCCTTGTTTGACAATGAAAGATGTAAGAACCATACTTCACTATCCCAATACTTCTGGAAATTAATTAAAGATGGCAAAACACCAGTAGTGAAATAGAAAATAGTTAGAAAGACACAAGACATGTAAATCCTATAACTCACCATGCTTTTTATGTCTTTTATTAAAAAATTGATATTATAAGATCAAAAGTTAGAGATAAATTACTTAATAAAAGAAATGAAACTACAATTAACTGCAAACACATTAATATTAAGACATTAAGTAATGTTTAAACAACCATTGTTAGTTGACCACAACGTGTAAAGGTACCTCCCCCTTACCACCTCGTTTTTCTAATCTCTAACTTTATTGTAATTTTATTTTTATCTTTATTCTTTCTTTTTATTCCTATAATTTTACTTTATATTTTTTAAATCTTTATATTTTGATTTTTTAATTTTTTAAATTTCCATTTTTTGAATTGTCACTTTAATTTTTATTTCATTTTACCTTTTATCTTTTAATTTTAAAAGTCAATTTTTATTTTCAGATTTCCATTATTACGTAGTTCTTTTCATCAGTTGTTATTTCTTTTTTGACAGCCATTTAGATTTATTTCAGCACTTGCAAATAATTTCTAGACACTGAAAAATGCAATAACTACAAAAGTTTATTAAATTTTTGTCTGAAACGAAAAATTAAAGTTTATTATTTTACAGTTAAAACAAAATACATCTAAAGAACATATTATATCATTAGATGTCATATATTAAACAGTATAATATTAAATATATGCCGAAATAATACTTGCATATAATCTCTAGACGCACTTTTTTCTTTTCTTTTTCTTCTTTATTTTGTTGAACAAAAAAAAAAGTTCTTGCTCTGAGAATGATTCATTCATCGAAAGTCTTAGCCTAAAAAAATGATTTTATTCATTTTAAAATTGCATCACGTTTTGGCTTTCAGAATTTAACATGAAATATTAATATACATGGATGCTTCAAAGATGTGATCAATTTCCTTATTTAAAAAGCGCCAAACAAGAGTAGCACATCGACCAAACTTCACTTAACTTTAAACTGTCATCTTTAACAACTTGACGTATTTTTATGACTCTATGGTGGATTCGCCCCACCCCCTGGGGTTAATACCAACAAAATGAAGAAGAAAGAAAGAAAAAAAGTTCTTGCTCTAAGAATGATGTATTCATCAAAAGTGTTAGCTTAAAAAAAAAAAGAAAGAATTTATTCATTTAAAATTGCATCATGTTTTGGTTTTCAAATTTTAATATATATATATATATATATATATATATATATATATATATATATATATATATATATATATATATATATATATATATATGTATGTATATATATATATATGTATGTATATATATATATATATATGTATGTATATATATATATATATATGTATGTATATATATATATATATATATATATATATATATATATATATATTTAAATCCACAACGGCTGAAGAGAGTCAACAAGGCACGGTCATATTATATTCCAATAACCATGGTTTTATCTTATTATTTTTATTTTTATTTTTTCACATTTCCAAGAAACATAACATTTCTGTGAGGTATATTTTTTACGGTCCGTTTCATTTGTCTTGTGCCAAACAACATTTTTATGTCAATATCGTCTCTGCAACACTACAAAATCATCATTGCGAATTTTTTCTGATGATTTTGTTGTGTTGCAGAGACGATATTGACATAAAAATGTTGTTTGGCACAAGACAAATTAAACTGACCGTAAAAAATATATCTCACAGAAATGTTATGTTTTTTGGAAATGTGAAAAAATAAAAATAATAAAATAAAACCATGGTTATTGGAATATAATATGAACTGACTTATATTTGCTCTGTTATCAATAATTGACAATCATCGAGCTGAATCTTTAAAGCAGACAACAAAGTAAAAGTAACTGATATTATATGCTAATACATATATTGTCATTAATAATTATATATATATATATATATATATATATATATATATATATATATATATATAATAATAATAAATCTTTGTTATTGTTTATTATCTATGTACGTATACGTTTCGTCCTTTTTTTCAATCGGGACTCATCAGCATAGAGATATTACTATTCACTACCGGTCATGCTATTCGAAACCCCGGACCTCAAGTATTTTTCAACTCCAGTCCGACGTCGCTAATCGCTGGGCCAATTGTAAACAGCGAATAAACGATGATACTTTTAACACTTTAACGGCGGCTTAACGTCTAAGCATCCTACTTCTTTTAAGGGAAGGAATGATGCATTATAAGCAAGTGACGTCATGCTGTGTTAATACTGTGTTAATACTACCAATTACAGTGCTCTACTTTCAAGGAGCGACAAATAATATATATATATATATATATATATATATATATATATATATATATATATATATATATATATATATATATTTATATATTTATCTATCTACGTTTTATCTTTTCGGGAATCGTCAGTGTAAAGAAGATTATTTATACCGGTTGCCGGACTCGAACTCCGGAACACGAGTCATATTTCAAACTCAAATTCCGTCACCTTAGCCCACACGGCCGTCATCATATAGCAGTCTCTTATATATGAAGAGAGAAATGGAGTGTGTGTTATGTGTGTGTGAGAGAGGGGGGGGGGAGAAAGATAAAGGGGATCTACGTTCAGAGTCAGCAACACATGTTGACTAACAGTTCTGCGCCTTGCGTTCTTTAAAACCTGTAGGTTTCTATTTTCTGAAGAACGCAAGTCGCGAAACCGCCAGTCACCGTTCTCTGACTATATGTTCCCAAACATAGATCCAAAATTAGTTCACTGATATAGAGCACTCTGTACTATAAACATAGCAACTAATGAAACAATATTTACTAATATATAGACTAATTCTACTTTATATATAAGATGCATTTTATTTTTCGTTTATAAACAGTTGCAATGAACTGAATTTGTCTCCCACCCGGTGCTCACACTAAAGTGGCCTTACGTCAGGCTAATAGTGCTCTCCGTCAATAGCCATAAATAAACGAGTGCGTGTGTTATTAGTTTTATTGTATTTGTCGATACGGTTTCTTTTTCTTTCTTTTTTTTTTCTTTTTTTACAACGATTACGAGTCTGGTAGCTTGAAACGACGACTTCCATAAGCTCGGGTATCCGTCTCCCATCTACTCCCCCCCCCCCTCCCTTCCCGGTAACCTTTAAGCTACTCATTACCACCCCCACGTGTTCCCGCCCCTCTCCCCGCCCGCACCCTCCAAAAACAAGCATTGTGTACAAAACGTTCCACTGAAGCTCGAGTAGTTGTCCTCTTGTCGCCGGCCTTGCGAGCGTGTGCCCGGGCTTAATCGGTCGTTCCCACGCGCCGATCACACTTTCGGATCGACACAACCCACCTGTTCGGGTGTGCGTACTCATACGTGCGCGTGTCTGTGTGTGAGTGTCTATAAACGATTGCGTGTGTATGTGTGCATGTATGACTTCAGGTGTGCGTACACGTGCATGTGATAGGATAGTATATACATGTGCGTGTGTCTATGTACGCGTATATATGTGTACGCATGAGTGTATGTTTACGTGTGTGTATTTGCATGCGTGAGTGTGCATGTATGCCCGCGGGTATGTGTACGCGTGCATGTGCGAATATATACGTGTACGTATACTTATGTGTGTATGTATATACGTGTGTATACATATGTATGTGCTAATGTTTGCGTGTTTACATACGTTCGTGTGCATGCATATGTATGCGTATACACATGAATGTATCTGTGTGTACATGCGTGCACTCGCGTTGGTGTTTATGCGTGTGTGTACGCATGCTTACGTCTATGTGTGTGTCTATGTTAGTATATCTGTATACGCGTCTGTGTGTATGTGTACGCATGTTTATGCCTGCATAAGTCTACGCGTGCATGTTTAATCTACGTGCATGTGCGTATACGCTTGTGTGGGTGGGTGTGTGCATGTGTACGCATGCTTGTGTTTATGCGTGCATTTATGCGTATACGTGTGTATACGCGTCGGTGAATATGCGTATAAATGCGTGCGTGTGTCTCAGTGTGCATGTTACCTGTGTGTGTGTGATTGTGTGTACGCGCGCACGCGCGCACGCGCACGTACGTCTATGTGTTTATATGCGTTAATGCGTGTATATACGCATTTTTGTAGCCGGGTGTAGATGTAGAAGTATAGTGTTTTATAAGCGTACTTGTGTCTATATATATATATATATATATATATATATATATATATATATATATATATATATATATAATTTAATTTATTTAGATACTGTATATTACATATTCAGCAATGTACCGCGGTTTCATCCAAAAGGGCAGATTTAGACATCTTTAGTAATCTTTAGTAAATCTCTGTGCCCAGTGGAATCATCGGCCCTTTTGGATGAAACCGCGGTACATTGCTGAAATATGTAATATACAGTATCTAACCAAATTAAATTATATTAGTTCTCTTATATGATCGAGCACTTTATTTGATTTCTTTTCATATACAACCTGACACACTATATATATATATATATATATATATATATATATATATATATATATATATATATATATATATATATATATATATATATATATATATATATATTTGGTACAGAAAAATAAATAAATATTACGCTCTTAATTTTTTATTTTTAACTTTAATTCTTAATTAATCGAGCACTCTGCTGGGATTTTTCCTGCTATATTACAAAGGTATATATATATTAGGTACGTGCAAAATCAATGGCCGATTCCCAAAATGAAAAAACATTCCCCCCCCCCCTTCACTTAAAAATACACTAAAATTCAGGAAATCAGCCAATTTTAATGAAATTTTCAATATTTATTAATCAACAATCACGGAATATAATGAAACCATTATATTTTTTTTTAAATCTTAGTGAAAATGTATTATTTTTTAAAAAGAAAATACACCTTTACTAAAGTTATATTTTTATATATTAATTTAAAAATTGCATGATTTTTTAAATGTTGATTATGTAAATAAAGCATCGTAGATGTTAACAATTAAATTTTTTTTTCAAAATATTTCGTATATATTACGAAAAAGGCCAGTAAATACCGTGTTAATAAAATCACTATAACTCGAAGAAAAATTAATTTTTTGAATTAGCGATATTATTATTGAATAAAGCATTGTTTAATCAATATTTTCACTAAAAAAATAATATAATTGCAAAAAATATTTCATGTGATTTTAATGATTAGAGTTTTGGGGAAAATAAAAAATGCGACATAATTATATTTCTCTTTCATAGATGAACGTGACATCATCAGCGGAAGAATTTTTTTTTATAATCTTGAAAATAAACCAAAACTTGACAAATTTGAGATCCAGGAACTTAACTAAAAAAAGAATTTTAAAAATTGGATAATTTCTACTAACGATTGACTTGGGGACGTATAGTAGGCCAGTTGTGTAATAAACAGGCGGGATTAGCTCACCAACCACTCCCCCCATACCGTCCTCAAAATTTTATTTTTTAGAGATTCAACAGTTTCGTTAATTTCACAATTTCGTCAATTATTTGGAAAGATAAAACGTAAGTTTGTCTTTGTTTTGTCATTTTTTCATTAATAAATATTTAATATATAATATTTAATATATAATATTTAATAAATAAATAGGATTCAAATGTGACATTTTCTTTCAAAATTGAATTCTATTTATTTATTAATAAATAATTTTTAATGTTTTAACTTTTTTTTTTCAATGAATATTGTCAGTGTAGTCATTGATTTTAATTTACTTTTTCACACTTAAAATTAAAAAATACTCTTAGCTTTATTTTAAAAGAATTAATGTAATTTATCGTTACGACACATGTAGGAAATTCTTACATGTGTCGTAACAATAAATTAGTTATTTATTCTTTAAGAATTTTAATTTAAAATTACATTAATTCTTAAAGAATAAATCGAGTAATGTAATTGTTCAATCATCATGTAAAATTAATTAATAACATTGACGCAGTTCGTAACGTAAAAAATAAAAACTATTAAGGCAGTTTGAGCCTTCCATACTTTGAGATTTTGTAGCCGTTGGGTCTGTTTACATTTACAACACTGGCTTCGGACATGTTTTAGCTAACTTTCACTTTTTTTTTTTTTGATAATTAAACTATTTAGTAAAAAAAAAAAAGAGGTAAATTATTTTGTAATTCACTCTCTTAAGACTTTAATTTAATAATTATCTTTGAAACAGTTCCAGAAAACTGATATTTATTTTTCCAGCGATTTTTAAACATGTTTTATTGGATCTTCACTTTTAACGGATTTTTCTCTGTTTTGATAACATTTTGCATTCTATTTTTTATTTCACACGTAAATATACATTTGTTTCCTTTTAGATATTAACTTAACGCTTCTATCTTTCGAACACAATCAAAAGTTAAACGAAAACTTATTTTAAAAATTAAGAAAAGACACTTTTAAGAACGAGAGTCAGTACAAGCGGTGGCCATTTTTGCACGTACCTAATATATATATATATATATATATATATATATATATATATATATATATATATCGTACATGTATTGTATTAGTTTCTGTAAATGTAAATCCGTAGAAACTCAAGTGTTTATAAAAAGTGCTCAATACCAAGTAGAGCTGTTTATAAGTATAATTTTTTATTTATACAAACATTATCGGTTACATATGTGCATACATGTTTCGGTTGCACTTTTCCAAGAAAGTCAACCTCATCAGACCGAGAATCTTTCGGAAAGATTCTTGGTCTGATGAGGTTGACTTTCTTGGAAAAGTGCAACCGAAACATGTATGCACATTTGTAACCAATA
Organism: Sepiola atlantica; assembly: GCA_963556195.1. NCBI lineage: Eukaryota > Metazoa > Mollusca > Cephalopoda > Sepiida > Sepiolidae > Sepiola > Sepiola atlantica. The sequence goes on along the minus strand of OY744532.1, from coordinate 7,816,468 downwards.
ATGTTTGTATAAATAAAAATTTATACTTATATATATATATATATATATATATATATATATATATATATATATATATATATATATATATATAAATAAAAATGTATACTTATATATATATATATATATATATATATATATACGCGTGTGTCCATGTGTATACGCCTGCGTCGTAAGTGAGCGCGTGTCAATGTAGACGTACCCCCCCCCCCTCCCACTCACACCCGGCCGCGCCTTGTTTGTAGTGCATTTGTTCACTCTCGGTATATCGTATGATAATCTCGTAAAAAGAAAAGAAAAGCCTTTTTCTTTTTAAACGTTCGACCGCAGAAACATCAGCAGCAGCAGCAGCAGCCAGCCACCCCAACAGACCTGGTCTTGATTTCGAGCGTGAGAACCGCTGATCTGTCGTCGTTGAGCCGTAGTCTCTATAATTTCATAGTTAATGCCTTGTTCAGCACAGAAATTGAAACACCCTTGTACACACACACACACACATGGTCGTGTGTGTGTGGGTGTGTGTGTGTGTGTGTGTGTGTGTGTGTGTGTGTGTTTACGGAATGGCGAAGGTATAACAGACATTTTTGATCAACGAATGAAACGTTGAAATTCAGGATGAAATCAATTTCTATTTTTTTACTTTTAAATTTTTTTATTCTCTATAAAAAACAACTTTATTTAAAGATTGTACTTTTCCAGATTTTTTTACAACAAAAGTATTGAAAATATTGCTTTTATCCTCCAACCCCCAAGAAAATACAAAAGTGAACTTTTTATGTTTTATTATTTAAGTTTTAAGAATAGATAAAAAAGAATTCATAAATTTAAATGACAATCATTTAATAAATTATCTTAATTCGTATCTCCAATGACACACTCGACATCACAAGGGCTCTTCGTGTTAAATTTAGCGGAGAGAGATAAAAAAAAAGAGAAAGGGATATATGTATATATATATATATATATATATATATATATATATATATATATATATATATATATATATGAGAGAGAGAGAGAGAGAGAGACAGACAGACAGACAGACAGACAGACAGACAGACAGAGGGAGAGAGATAAAAAAGAGAAAGGGATATATATATATATATATATATATATATATATATATATATATATATATATATATATATAGCGAAGGGGAGAGGGAGATAGAGAGAGATACATATATCACACTTTTAAAATGCTTCCATTTTGTTATCCATGGCGCGGGCAACGCTGAATAACCCTTCTAGTTTTCCCAAAATAACTTTACTTAAACCTTTCATATCTTTTTTGTTTTTTAATGAAATGAACTCGTTTACTCAGTTATTTTAAATTTAATTCAATTTTTTTATTTTTTTTATTTATTTTCGTGTATTGGCTAGAATGTTTCTCTTTGAAACCAATATCTGGCTCAAATGTCCGTTAGCTAAAACGTCCGGTGGCCAAAACGTCTTAGATACCCGTCGGACATTCGGATAATAAAATACACAACATTCCTATTAACATAGTAATTTTTTTTTAGATAAAGTTAGGTATGTGGATATGTTTATATTTTTGCATGTACTGGATTCACTACTAGACTAATTAACAGCTCATTATAAATTTTTGAACACAACTGCTGGGCGTAAGGGTGCGTAATGTGGAATATATTTAGTTTAATTTAGTTTTACGCGAAGCGGACAAAGAGGAGTTGAAGTATTTCGTTAAATTCAGATACCTCCGATTTTTATGAAATTTTAACAATAGGTATTAGACTTCAATTAACACATATTGCCCAAATTTCATTTTTTTTTTAGTATTTTAGATGGTTTAGGGGGTATAATATGGGTACAAGCTCCCATTTAAAAATTCAAATATTTCAGATTTGCATTAAATTTGATCCAAAGTCATTAGACACCAATTAAGCAAGATTCCCTGAATTTCAATTTCTTCTTAAGCTGAAACCTTACATTGTAAACATTTTTCTAGACTCGAAAATTATGTAATGGATTTTAATTAAAATTAGAATAATGATTCTAGACCTAAAGTTTAGTAGTATCATATGTTGATTATAATCGTCGTAAGGGGGACATAAAAGTGGTGTAAATCTGTTCTGTTCGGGGAATTAATTTTATCCGCCTTGGGACGGGTATTTTTCTAGTCAACTAGAATTCTACGAATTGCTTACCTACCGTCTCGTTTCTACTAACCGTAAAAATACGTGTCAGCTGAATATTTATTTAAATATATTTTTAAAAAATGAAGAAGCAATTTAATGTTACCTGTAATGACAAACGAGAACAGATTTAACTTGAAAACGCTTTATTCAGCATACAATGTCGGTACAATATTAGTGCTGTCATTCATATTGTTTAATAAAAGCAGGAGAATTCTCCAAAGGGGAGATAATTCAAAATAGGGAAAGTTAGTCGTAATTGTTCATTACAATTACTACAACAAGAAGCATCGATATTATGAACATTTTAAAAAAGGTTAGAGACCAAATACGAAGCAGATTTCTTTTTTTAAATAAATGTATTATTTATTTAAATCAAAATTTTCAACTTAAGAAGTCATCATCAGAGAGAAATAAACACAGTTTTCTTCTTCTTTTTTCCTTTTGAGTGGCATGCTATCACTTTGCCGAGGGTTTCCGATGTTGTCAGAGAAGCTGTTTTTTTAATGTCCGAATACAGTAGGGGAATGCGTTTAATAAGCAATGTAATGTTACTACAGTAAGAAGCATCGAAATATTAAACACACAAAATTACATCGTGTTTGCTTCCTAAGCGTTTAATTATTTCATTTTGTAATTGCAATGTTTTTGTATGACACATCTTTTTGTTCTTGCATTGTTAGCTATCACATATATGGAAATGGGGATAAGCTTAGGCAATTAAAATACAAATACAACTTTATTTATATTTATAGTCTTTTCCGAACTTTGTCTATTATTGTCGTGAGGGGTGTTATCTCTCTCCCCCTCTCGCCCTCTATCTCTCTCTCTTTATATATATATTTGTTTTTAAAAATAAATTATTTATTAACTTTAAAAACATTCTTTTTCTTTTTTTCTTTTAACTTGAGTACTTCGTCAGAAGTATAAGCATATTTTTATTTTTCTTCTTTTTTTTCATGTTTTTTTCATTTTTTTTCTTTTAACTTGAGTACTTTCGGTAATATATACCATTGTCAGAAGTATAAGCATATTTTTCTTTTTCTTCTTTTTTTTTCTTCCTGACCGAGACACAGTTATCGCAGTCAAGTTGAAATTCGTCTTGATTGTACTGACGAAAATGTTGATATGGCTGTGTGTACCACGAGGTTACGTGGAAAAGGTATTTTGAAAAGTCACACATTTGGAAACGTCGCTGGAATGGCAATAATAAAGAGAATATTTTTTATAAAATATTTAGAAAACCTTCACAACGCAAATTATTTGTTTTTAAAAATGAATTAGTTTTTTTACTTTAAAAACATTTTTTCCTTTTTCTCTCTCTCTCTCTCTCTCTCTCTCTGTATATATATATATATATATATATATATATATATATATATATATATATATATATATATATATATATATATATATATTTATATATTTATATATATATATAAATATATATATATATATATAATAAATATTTGTTATTGTTCATTATCTATGTACGTATACGTTTCGTCCTTTTTTTCAATCGGGACTCATCAGCATAGAGATATGACTATTCACTACCGGTCATGCGATTCGAAACCCCGGACCTCAAGTATTTTTCAACTCCAGTCCGACGTCGCCAATTGTAAACAGCGAATAAACTATGATAATTTTAACACTTTAACGGCGGCTTTGACGTCGAGGCATTCTACTTCTATTAAGGGAAGGAATGATGCATTATAAGCAAGTGACGTCATGCTGTGTTAATACTACCAATTACAGTGCTCTACTTTCAAGGAGCGACAAATAATAAATATTTGTTATTGTTTATTATCTATATATATATATATATATATATATATATATATATATATATATATATATATATATATATATATATATCTTCTGTATAAAACTGAATATCTGTATGTGTGTTTGTGTGTTTGTGTCTTATAGAAAAAAATGTTAGAGAATATAGATACAATATAAAAGTGTATTCTTATGTAAAATTCACAGAGTAAGATGATGGGCGTATTCCCAAATCTATAAACCCACCCCTTAGGGGTGCATGGGGCAAGATTTCATCAGATTTTCAGTTATTTTTCATTATATTTTATAGTAATTTGAAATTGCTGAGTCATATTGTAATTTAATTACGTAATAATTTGAAATAACTTTTAATTTTATTTAATGTTTCTTAGCGTCAATTCTATTTACATGGGGGGTTAGAAACTATGCCAAGGTCCGCCATTAGCCGCCATTAGCCGCCACTAGCCGCCACTGCCCGCCACTCTGTACGTACACAAATACATGTACATTTTATAATATCTTATATAAGAAAAGTATTCAGTGTTGTCCTGCAAATAATACCTCAAGTTCATAAAACAATTTATGGTTTTTAATGAAATTTATTTGTTAGAGAATAGCTAAGGAAGAACAATAACTCACGTTTAAAAACACAATTTAGGTTTTTAAAACAAGGTTAGAGAATATACATAACATAAAATAAAGTGTATTCTTATGTAAAATTCATAGAGTAAGATGATGAGAGTATTTCCGAATCTATAAACCCACCCCTTAGAGGTCTATGGGACATATTTCATCGGGGGGGGGGGGGGGCTTTTCAGTTATTTTTCATTATATTTTATAGTAATTTGAAATTGCTGAGTCATATTGTAATTTAATTACGTAATACTTTGAAATAACTTTAAATTTTATTTAACGTTTCTTAGCGTCAATTCAATTTACATGGAGGGGGTAAGAAACTACGCCAGGGTCCGCCACTAGCCGCCACTATCCGCCACTACCCGCCACTCTGTACGTACACAAAAGAAACGTATTCGGCGTTGTCCGGCAAATTATACCTCGCGTACATAAAACAATTTATGGTTTTTAATGAAAATGATGAGTCATATTTTAATAATTTGAAATAACTATTAATTTTATTTAACTCTGAGTCACTGGAAATGACGCCATTGTAAGATGAGAGAGGAGGAGAGGGACACATAATAAGGCAAGGGTAATTTTTAGTTCGTTTAATGTGATCGCAATTTTTAATGTTATCATTCGCCCTGACGTCGTAGTGATAGATACGTGACGTCAGAGTGATAGTATTTGATAATATTTTAACGCCATATAGGTTTCTCTTCTGATTGCCACTTGTGCAGTATATTTATAATATCTTATATAAGAAAAGTATTCAGTGTTGTCCTGCAAATAATATCTCAAGTTCATGAAACAATTTATGGTTCGGCCCCCTTCGTTGGTTTCGGTCCCTCACTTTGGGTTCGGTCCCCCTCTTTCGGTTAGGTCCCTCTCTTTCAGTTCGGTCACCCTTTTTCGGTTCGGTCACCCTCTTTCCGTTCTGTCCCCTTCTTCCCGTTCGGCCCCCCTCTTTCGGTTCGGTCCCTCTATTTGTGTTCGGTCCCTTTCTTTGGGTTCGGTACCCCTCTTTCGGTTCGGTACCCCTCTTTCCGTTCGGTCCCTCTTTTTCCGTTCGGTCCCCCTCTTTCGGTTCGGGCCCCCTCTTTCGTGTCTGTCCCCCTCTTTCGGTTCGGTCTCTCTCTTTGGGTTCGGCCCCCTCCCTCTTTCTGTTCGGTCCCCCTCTTTCCGTTCGGTCCCCCTCTTTCGGGTCGGTACCCCTCTTTCCGTTCGGTCCCCCTCTTTCGGTTCGGTCCCCCTCTTTCGGTTCGGTCCCTCTCTTTCGGTTCTGTACCCCGTCTTTCGGTTCTGTCCCTCTCTTTCCGTTCGGTCCCCCTCTTTCGGTTCGGTCTTCCTCTTTCGGTTCGGTCCCTCTCTTGGGTTCGGTCCCCCTCTTTCGTGTCTGTCCCCCTCTTTCGGTTCGGTCTCCCTCTTTCCGTTCGGTCCCCCTCTTTCGGTTCGGTCCCCCTCTTTCCGTTCGGTCCCCCTCTTTTGGTTCTGTCCCCCTCTTTCGGTTCTGTCCCTCTCTTTGGGTTCGGTCCCCCTAATTCGATTCGGTCCCCCTCTTTCGGTTCGGTCCCCCTCTTTCAGTTCGGTCCCTCTCTTTGGGTTCGGTCCCTCTCTTTGGGTTCGGTCCCGCTCTTTGGGTTCGGTCCCGCTCTTAGGGTTCGGTCTACCTAATTCGTGTCTGTCCCCCTTTTTTCGGTTCGGTCCCCCTAATTCGATTCGGTCCCCCTCTTTCGGTTCGATCCCTATCTTTCTGTTTCTCTCTCTTTCTCTCTCTCTCTCTCTCTCTCTCTCTCTCTCTCTCTCTCTCTCTCTCTCTCTAATAAACCCTTTCTCTGGATTGGCTCTATTTTCTAGAGGATGCATCATTCCCATAAGGGTTATTTTATGTCTATTTAATAATGATCTATTTATTTTGCTTATATGCTGATTATATTTGCCCACTGATGGATAAATGTGAAAGCAACATGTTGGGAAGTCCATGCGTCCTTTCTCTAGTTGTGAAACTGTGTGTCCTGATTATGACATGCTGCTGATAGAATCTGCATAATGTCGTGCGATCACAATGTCTGGATCTGCTTGTAGCGTGTCTCCGTGCGAATCATAAGCACAGGCTCTTTTCATATCACTAGCGCTTGATATATCCAAAGCCTTTGACAAAGTCTGGCATAAAGGGTTTCTCATAAAATTTCATTCATATGGTATTATCGGACGAATATTTAATATAATTAAATCTTTCCTAACTAAAAAAAAAAGATCCAGGATACCCTCGATGGCCGTTCATCTAAAAAACATGACATAAATGCAGGTGTGCCCCAATGATAGATCCTTGGAAATTTATTGTTCCTTATTTTCATAAACGACCTCCCTGATGATATTGTGTCTGAGATGGGTATATTTGCTGACGAAACTACGCTCTGCTCTCGTAATGTGGGTAAAACACACGCGCACATATCCGAGGCAATGGCTGGATCCTTAGAAAGTGACCTCCAATCTGTAGTGGAATGGGGTCAGAAATGGATGGTAACATTTAAAGCTGCTAAGATAAAGCTCCTTTCCTTCAACAACTACAAGAAACCTCTTAAAACACCGATTACCATGGCAAATAAAACCCTACAAGAGAGTCCAACGTTCAAACTCCTCGGCCTAACATTCACAGGTAACATGAATTGAAACAAATACATAGAAGACATTGCCAAGGCTGCTGCAAAGAAAGTGGGGTCCCTCTACTGAGCTACAAAACTTCTCACACCTGACAGTATCCTATATATGTACAAAGCCACTAATCTGTCCGTGCATGGAGTATTGTTGTCACATCTGGGTTGGTGCACCATCCACTAGTCTCTCCCTCTTAGACAAGGTCCAAAAAAAGAGTCTCTAATCTAGTAGGTCCCTCACTATTTACCAAGCTCCAGCTCCTGTCCCATCTCCGCAATGTTTCATCATTGTGCTTGTTTTACAAGTACTTCAATGGAATGTGCTCCGATGAACTTGCTGCTCTGGTGCCTCCCCACAACTTAAATACACTCGACCAACCCGAAAATCAGCTAAATCCCATCCATTCACTGTGGAGGTCCCCAGATGTCGGAGAGCTTTCTACTCGAATAGCTTCTTTTCTCGAGCTGCCGGATTTTGGAACTCCCTCCCTGCTCCCTGTTTCTCCGATTGTATCAACATGCAGAAATTTAACATTAATGTTAACAAGCATCTCGCTGCACAGCTCCCAATTTAGGATGACCCCCCAAAAAAACTTTCACCCTAATTCTCAGTAGCCCCTTACGTATACAGTGGCAACTGGCCTTGTTTGGGTAAACTAAGTTAAATAAATAAATAAATAAATAACGCCTTGGTGCGTGAGCAACTGCTTTCAGCTGTCTGTTTCTTTCTCGTGTATAGAAAATGCTCTCTAATCCCAAGTTACGAGCATCAGACGTTTTCCCCTTTATTAAGATCATAGTGCGCGAGAGATACGTCAGATGTGAATGTGTCCAAATTCATATATATTATAATATATAAATACTATTTAGTTCCATTAGACATTTTCACTTAATATTAGAATTCAAGTTTTTTTATGGCTAAACTGAAATTATTATAATCCCATAACTTCAGTCGTATAAGGTCTATTTTATTTCATAGTTTAAACCATAGTTGTGTGCTTTAAATTATTTTGAAGTATTTTGGGGAAAAATACTGTACCTGAAACAGAACCGAACGTCGGTGAACAGAGTTTTTCCCCAAAAACTTCCCATCTATGTAACACAATAACACGGAACTGCTTCCCTACTGACTACAACATGGTCATCTTTAAGTCAAATATGAAAAAAAATCCCTATCGAGCCGTCCTCTTATGTAATCGAATTCTGCCTATTCCATCCATCTCATTAACCATTATACTCGAGTGGCTTTGAGCCTCGGTCAGTGGTGACATTTTAGTATAAAAAAGAAAACTTATTGAAGGGCACCTCTTCCGTTCCTTATAGCCCTATTTCATAGAATGAGACGTTGCTTGTCTCTCTCTCGCACGCGCTCTCGCTCTCGCTCTCGCGCTCGCTCTCTCTCTCTATCTATCTATCTATCCCTATATATATACATATCTATCTATCTATGTATCTCTTTCTACTCTGCTCTATCGTTATTTCCATAAAAGGTCATAAAAGGTGCTCGGCTGAGCTCAAATCTCTGGTTCCGCCTTGTAAGACATTTACAGCAAGAACTCGCCTTACAACCACAACGAAGAGAAACTTTATTTTATTCCTCAGTTTGCTTATGGCCAGGAGAAATGTCCATAGACAGAGCTTCTTCACAGAGGCTTCTCATCTGTGGAACACATTATCATAGGACTGCTTCCTCGCAGGTAACAACTTGGTCGTCTTGAAAGCCAATGCCAACAGCTTTCTATCTTGAACTGTCCCCACAAGTATTCAAGCTTGATTCTGACAATTATTCCATCTCATTAACCTCTTGTACTCGAGTTGCATTCGGCCTTGATAAGTGATGACCATTTTAGTATATAAAAAAAAGGTGTAAAAAATAATTGCCTCGGCGTTATGAATCAATGCCTTATTCCAACTGGTAAACATAGAGATGAACATAGTGCATGCTCTGCGGCACTCCCACACCCGCATTCGTATCACAACAAAGTAAGTAAATCAAACATTACCCCCTTCCCCACTCGCCTTACCTTCGCCATCCGGCAACATATGCGCGAAAACTTTTGTTGTGTAGTCATGTAATGTACCTGACTGCTTGATAAAAGGGGGGCAAACGTCAAGGGTCCTGGGTAGGTAGGGGGTGCGTGTGTAAGTTGTGTGGGTGAGGTCGGGGGGTCAGTCATTATTAGCCTTACCTGGGAAAATATGATGAGCAGTCTTACCACGCTTAGCTCCTTTGCACTGCGGGGTGCGAGGGGCCACGTTTCGGGTGGCGGTGGTCATAGGGGTAGGTGGGGGTAGCTCTTCACAATCAATGTGCAGGTGTGTGGCTCATCTTTTTCATTTTGCGGTCAGCATATCAAAGGCACTGATCAGACGGAGACAGAGAGTGAGAGTGAGATAGAGAGAAAGTGAAGGGGAGGGGTGAGAGTGAGAGTGAGAGAGAGAGAGTGTGAGAGAGGAAAGAAATTCCCAAGAACTTTACACGCATATGCATACACATATACATGAACACATAAAGATCCACACATACAACCACATATATACATGCGTGGTGTAGTGGTTGCAGGCGCGGATTGTGGGCTCAGCATGTAGGGTTCAAGTTCTATAGGGACTATTATATTACTTTCTCTAATATCCTCGAAAAAGGTATGAATCTATATATTCTCCATCACTATATAGATTAAATAATAGTGTAGACTACACTCCAAAGCCTTGGTTGTGCAACTAGTCTAGGAGAAGAAAACAACAGTTGTTCTCTTCTTATCCATGAATTGTTTCCAGTCGTCATAGACATCTTGCTACTAATCTCAAGCAATGTCGGTTCAAGGGATGTGGGATTGGATTGCGCAACCCTTGCTTCACTCTAGAATTTCTACGCAGGCACCTTCACAGAGTGTATCCACTGTCTCTCGAGACTGAAAGAAGGCCACTTGTATATACTTCCTCATAGACACATATACATATACGCTTATATACACATACATTCACTGATGCTACCAGATCAGGCTGTCTGAAGATACCGGCTTCCTGACCAAAAATGCACCAAGCATCAATATTATTGTTTATTCCTTTCAGTTTACAAAACTCAATCATGTTCTGCAAAGTCAAAAATAAAAACAGTTTTTCCTCTACAAAACAACCAAACCAAATAACATGAATAAATACTTTAACATATAAAGAACTTGAAGCACAACAACTTTTACCAAAATGACCGGATTCGATATTAAATAACCCGAAAATAAGTTAGATGCCGTAAAATGGTTAGAATGCCGTAAAACAAAACAACCAAACCAATCTTTCCAGTTGACTAGTTAACTGTGTTAAATTAGATCGTTCTTGTGGTCTCTTGGTCTTACCAGATTCCAGGACAAGAATTCATCTAGTCTAACGGAGTATCCAGCTAAGTGCTGTTACTTGAGGTACCATCACTAAGAGAAGGTGCACCATGTCTCGTATAGAGCCAGTGTAAGGTACGTAAAGGAATATTATTTGTGCTATGTTATTTTGAATATTTAATCAGGGTTTACTTGGTAAAGTATCCTCATGCCACGCAGTCCTGACAAACACCTGTACGGAGAGACCTTAGACACTCGATGACAGTGTTTAATAGGCATTCAAGTTCTCCCCAGTAGGCATTCCAGTTCTCTCTAGTAGGCATTCAAGTTCTCTCCAGTAGGCATTCAAGTTTTACTTGAGTAGGCATTCCAGTTCTCTCCTGTAGGCATTCAAGTTCTCCCCAGTAGGCATTACATTTCTCTCCAGTAGGCATTCAAGTTTTCTCCAGTAGGCATTCAAGTTCTCTCCTTTAGGCATTCAAGTTCTCCCCAGTAGGCATTCCATTTCTCTTCAGTGGGCATTCAAGTTCTCTCCTGTGGGCATTCCATTTCTCTCCTTTAGGCATTCAAGTTCTCTCAAGTAGGCATTCAAGTTCTCTCCAGTAGGCATTTTACTCTCCAGTAGGAATTCAAGTTCTCTTTAGTAGACATTCAAGTTCTCTCCAGTAAGCATTCAAGTGCTCTCCAGTAGGCATTCAAGTTCTCCCCTGTTAGCATTCAAGTTCTTTTCGTGTAGGCATTCAAGTTCTCTTCTCTAGGCATTCAAGTGTTCTCCAGTAGGCATTCAAGTTCTCTCCTTTAGACATTCCAGTTCTCTCAAGTAGACATTCAAGTTCTCTCCGGTAGGCATTATACTCTCCAGTAGGCTATTTAAGTTCTCTGGAGTGGGCATTCAAGTTCTCTTCAGTAAGCATTCAAGTGCTCTCCAGTAGGCATTCAAGTTCTTCACTTTTTCTAAAGATGTTCGTTGATCCAAACGAAACCGGTCAATCTCTCGTTTGATTTTGATTTTTTTGTGTGTCTAATTGTTTTTCCTTTCTGACTTTTCACACATTGTCTCCACGACATCTCATTTTATGATACATCGTGTATTTTATCCTCATATATATATATATATATATATATATATATATATATATATATATATATATATATATATATATATATATTCAGAAGATTAATCTGAATCGGGAATCGGAGATCGGGAATCGTAAAAATCGAAACGTTTTAAGGTATCGGAATCAGTATATATATATATATATATATATATATATATATATATATATATATATATATATATATATATATATATATATATATATATATATATATATATATATATATATATATATATATATATATATATATATATAGCGGCTGTAATTTGTTCAAAACTCTCGCTAGATAAAACACTTTAAGTAGATTGACGACACGCTGTCATTTATAGCGTAATACCAATACTCTAGACCCAGCCTATTGAGTTCTGTTTAATAGCTAGCTAACATGCCCGCTGAATTTGGCATCTAGACGTTAATTTACTCTCTTATTTCCACGACAATGAGTGTTGGCCGAAACGATTAACTACTACTGAGTTAAGAATGATTTTCGTATTGGGGTTCGAATCGTGCGACCAGCAGAAATTGTCTCCTCCCATACTGATGATTGCAGGTTTGGCATGAAACACATGTGTATATAGGTAAATTTTGAAATAATATTTATTTATAAATAGGTGTTATATATATATATATATATATATATATATATATATATATGTGTGTGTGTGTGTGTGTGTGTGTATGTAGCATATTCAAATTTGTTGAAAAGGAACCAATAAAGTGCTCGATCGTCAGTTCTACAAGAGCTAACATAAATTATTTTATTTAAAACCTATACATTACAGTTTCTACTCAAGAGACGGTCTCTTGGGTAAAATCCATCTTTTGTATCCGTTCTAAATCTTATATATATATATATATATATATATATATATATATATATATATATATATATATATATATATATATGTATATATATATATATATATATATATATGTATATATATATATATAAAGTGGTGAACTAAAAGCGAACTTTTAGGAAAGGTAAAACCTATTGTGAAAAGTATACAGCTCAATATACAGGATAGAGCAGATAGATAGGTAGAATGATGAAAAGGAATTAGAAAAGCAAAAGGCAGATCTTTTTTCGATTCAGTTGCGCAGAGCAAGGTATATTCCGCAAAAAGACAATTTATTCAAATTATTTTTTTCCTTAAGCCAGGCTTTTCAAAGATCAAAATCTTATCATCAGAGAAAATCGCTGGGATAGATAAGTTGGCAAAGGCCAAGATTTAAAATTTGAAAAAGTAAAATAAAGAGTGTGGGAGAAAAAACAACACAAGGCAAAACTCTGCCCGAATGCAAGCAAATGTCCGATTGCAAAAAAGTCAGGTGTCAAAAAGTCCAGCGGAGAAAGTGAATTATAAATAGGTAGGTCGTTAAAAGGCACGAGAAATGACATGAGAGGATTCAGAGTTAAACTCCGAAAACCACATTTTCAGGTGCGGCGAAGATAGATAGAATCCAGAGCGTAAAAGATCCAATAGAAGGTTCGTTCGTTGATGCAACAAGGCTCAGTAAAACGTGAGGTGGGAAATATACGCCATTTAAAAAAAGTCTTCCTGAGCCGAAAATCATAAAATAAGTTTAAATTGGCGAAGAGACAGCAAATTAATATTTAAAGGCTAGGCCAAAATTCCAGATTGCCCGTTGAAAAACAAGACCAGTCTGAAGAATGGCAAAAACTCATATGCGACCAGTAGGCAAGAAAGGAAAGTGTGGGGGTGTAAGGGAGGAAAAGGGTGCCGGTGTGATGAATAAGTGCGATTTAAACTTAGAATGTGAATGTGAGGGGGTAGGTCGCTTAAAGATGAAAGTGGACGCTAGTGTGAAATTAGGGTTCAACTAGAAATGGGGTAGAGGGGTGGGGGCAAGTTAATGGGTGCGGGAAGGGAGAATTAAAATACCAAAATGTGTCGGGGGATATGAGCAGGGGTGGGGGTTAGGTGTTCAATCAGATGACATTACTTATAAACAATGAGGCAAAATATATTTGAAGGGTAGACATAAAAAATAAAAAATTAAAAATTAAAAAATAAAGAAATAATAAAATGAAAAAAATAAAATTAATCTTAGGCCCGCAAGGAAAATTATGGATTAACAGATATAGAAACATATAATTGAGGGAATAGTCGATAAAATTGGAATCCGGGAGTGAGTATTAGAATAAGGAAACGTTAATTTGACGTCGAGTATTGAATCGGAATGGAATTCCCCAAAGTGGTTAAAGATGTGGGTTGAAGTAAAATATGTTGTTACGGGATGCTAGTGGTTTTTGGATGTAGAAAAATTAAACTTTGAATCAAAAAGAATTCCAGAATAAGAAAAATGGAAGTTAATTAAGCAAATGATTAAATAGGTTAATGATGGCAGAGAGAATTTGATACACACTTTGGTTAAAATAGTGACAATAATTTATACCAGAGTAAATATTATGGGGGTTAAAAGATGTAGAGTGAGGGTGTATTCTCAAGTGGCATGTTGCGCTTGGATGTGTGCTCATTGAGGTATTTACGGCGGGGATGACTGAGTGCTAATGTTTGGGCTTTTAATTTGTCACCGTCAGTTAAAAGACTACCTCGTTTTGAAGTGATTCTAGCTTCCTCTTCCTTTTTGTTATTATGCAACTTAATCGCCTTTCTTTCCTTTTAGCTACTTGCATAATATGGCTTCATATTCCTTGGCCGAAACGACTTCCATAAAAAACTGTCTAACTCTATTTTTTCTCTGTAACTACATTGAGCTCTCGAACTGAAGGTATCCTCACACGAACAATACAACCAACTTAAAGCATTGCATTGTGATAATAGTTTGCTGCCCATTTGTTGGACTCTGCTTGAACTATTTTGTTCAAGGAGAGGCTCGATGATGGGCAGCAATCATTGTAACAATGCAAATATTGAACAATACAATTTTAATGTGGCATTGAATAGTGAAGTGATTGATTTCACTCTAATCTGAAACCAGAAGTCTGTGAAAAATCAATATACGAGTAGAATAATCATGCTACGAATAAAACTTCCTTAGCATGCAGATAAAAAGGTGAAGTGTTCAGTTCGACAGATGAGTCAAATATAATATTACCTTAAACGTGAACTGCCTTAAAGCTTCCTTAGCATGCAGATAAAAAGGTGAAGTGGTTAGTTCGACAGATGAGTCAAATATAATATTACCTTAAACGTGAACTGCCTTAAAGCTTCCTTAGCATGCAGATAAAAAGGTGAAGTGTTCAGTTCGACAGATGAGTCAAATATAATATTACCTTAAACGTGAACTGCCTTAAAGCTTCCTTAGCATGCAGATAAAAAGGTGAAGTGGTTAGTTCGACAGATGAGTCAAATATAATATTACCTTAAACGTGAACTGCCTTAAAGCTTCCTTAGCATGCAGATAAAAAGGTGAAGTGTTCAGTTCGACAGATGAGTCAAATATAATATTACCTTAAACGTGAACTGCCTTAAAGCTTCCTTAGCATGCAGATAAAAAGGTGAAGTGGTTAGTTCGACAGATGAGTCAAATATAATATTACCTTAAACGTGAACTGCCTTAAAGCTTCCTTAGCATGCAGATAAAAAGGTGAAGTGGTTAGTTCGACAGATGAGTCAAATATAATATTACCTTAAACGTGAACTGCCTTAAAGCTTCCTTAGCATGCAAATAAAAAGGTGAAGTGGTTAGTTCGACAGATGAGTTAAATATAATATCGCCTTAAACGTGAACTGCCTTAAAGCTTCCTTAGCATGACGATAAAAAGGTGAAGTGTTCAGTTCGACAGATGAGTCAAATATAATATTACCTTAAACGTGAACTGCCTTAAAGCTTCCTTAGCATGCAGATAAAAAGGTGAAGTGGTTAGTTCGACAGATGAGTCAAATATAATATTACCTTAAACGTGAACTGCCTTAAAGCTTCCTTAGCATGCAGATAAAAAGGTGAAGTGTTCAGTTCGACAGATGAGTCAAATATAATATTACCTTAAACGTGAACTGCCTTAAAGCTTCCTTAGCATGCAGATAAAAAGGTGAAGTGGTTAGTTCGACAGATGAGTCAAATATAATATTACCTTAAACGTGAACTGCCTTAAAGCTTCCTTAGCATGCAGATAAAAAGGTGAAGTGTTCAGTTCGACAGATGAGTCAAATATAATATTACCTTAAACGTGAACTGCCTTAAAGCTTCCTTAGCATGCAGATAAAAAGGTGAAGTGGTTAGTTCGACAGATGAGTCAAATATAATATTACCTTAAACGTGAACTGCCTTAAAGCTTCCTTAGCATTCAGATAAAAAGGTGAAGTGGTTAGTTCGACCGATGAGTTAAATATAATATTACCTTAAACGTGAACTGCCTTAAAGCTTCCTTAGCATGCAGATAAAAAGGTGAAGTGGTTAGTTCGACAGATGAGTTAATATAATATTGCCTTAAACGTGAACTGCCTTAAAGCTTCCTTAGCATGCAGATAAAAAAGTGAAGTGGTTAGTTCGACAGATGAGTTAAATATAATATTGCCTTGAACGTGAACTGCCTTAAAGCTTCCTTAGCATGCAGATAAAAAGGTGAAGTGGTTAGTTCGACAGATGAGTTAAATATAATATTGCCTTGAACGTGAACTGCCTTAAAGCTTCCTTAGCATGCAGATAAAAAGGTGAAGTAGTTAGTTCGACAGATGAGTTAAATATAATATTGCCTTGAACGTGAACTGCCTTAAAGCTTCCTTAGCATGCAAATAAAAAGGTGAAGTGGTTAGTTCGACAGATGAGTTAAATATAATATCGCCTTAAACGTGAACTGCCTTAAAGCTTCCTTAGCATGACGATAAAAAGGTGGAGTGGTTAGTTCGACAGATGAGTTAAATATAATATTGCCTTAAACGTGAACTGCCTTAAAGCTTCCTTAGCATGCAGATAAAAAGGTGAAGTGGTTAGTTCGACAGATGAGTTAAATATAATATTGCCTTGAACGTGAACTGCCTTAAAGCTTCCTTAGCATGCAGATAAAAAGGTGAAGTAGTTAGTTCGACAGATGAGTTAAATATAATATTGCCTTGAACGTGAACTGCCTTAAAGCTTCCTTAGCATGCAGATAAAAAGGTGAAGTGGTTAGTTCGACAGATGAGTTAAATATAATATCGCCTTAAACGTGAACTGCCTTAAAGCTTCCTTAGCATGCAGATAAAAAGGTAGAAGTTGTTAGTTCGACATATGAGTTAAATATAATATTGCCTTAAACGTGAACTGCCTTAAAGCTTCCTTAGCATGCAGATGAAAAGGTGAAGTAGTTAGTTCGACATATGAGTTAAATATAATATTGCCTTGAACGTGAACTGCCTTAAAGCTTCCTTAGCATGCAGATGAAAAGGTGAAGTGGTTAGTTCGACAGATGAGTTAAATATAATATTGCCTTAAACGTGAACTGCCTTAAAGCTTCTTTAGCATGCAGATAAAAAAGGTGAAGTGTTCAGTTCGACAGATGAGTTAAATATAATATTGCCTTGAACGTGAACTGCCTTAAAACTTCCTTAGCATGCAGATAAAAAGGGGAAGTAGTTAGTTCGACAGATGAGTTAAATATAATATTGCCTTAAACGTGAACTGCCTTAAAGCTTCCTTAGCATGCAGATAAAAAAGTGAAGTGGTTAGTTCGACAGATGAGTTAAATATAATATTGCCTTGAACGTGAACTGCCTAAAGCTTCCTTAGCATGCAGATAAAAAAGTGAAGTGGTTAGTTCGACAGATGAGTTAAATATAATATTGCCTTGAACGTGAACTGCCTAAAGCTTCCTTAGCATGCAGATAAAAAAGTGAAGTGGTTAGTTCGACAGATGAGTTAAATATAATATTGCCTTGAACGTGAACTGCCTAAAGCTTCCTTAGCATGCAGATAAAAAAGTGAAGTGGTTAGTTCGACAGATGAGTTAAATATAATATTGCCTTGAACGTGAACTGCCTAAAGCTTCCTTAGCATGCAGATAAAAAAGTGAAGTGGTTAGTTCGACAGATGAGTTAAATATAATATTGCCTTGAACGTGAACTGCCTAAAGCTTCCTTAGCATGCAGATAAAAAAGTGAAGTTGTTAGTTCGACAGATGAGTTAAATATAATATTGCCTTAAACGTGAACTGCCTTAAAGCTTCCTTAGCATGCAGATAAAAAAGTGAAGTGGTTAGTTCGACAGATGAGTTAAATATAATATTGCCTTGAACGTGAACTGCCTAAAGCTTCCTTAGCATGCAGATAAAAAAGTGAAGTGGTTAGTTCGACAGATGAGTTAAATATAATATTGCCTTAAACGTTAACTGCCTTAAAGCTTCCTTAGCATGCAGATAAAAAAGTGAAGTGGTTAGTTCGACAGATGAGTTAAATATAATATTGCCTTGAACGTGAACTGCCTAAAGCTTCCTTAGCATGCAGATAAAAAAGTGAAGTGGTTAGTTCGACAGATGAGTTAAATATAATATTGCCTTGAACGTGAACTGCCTAAAGCTTCCTTAGCATGCAGATAAAAAAGTGAAGTGGTTAGTTCGACAGATGAGTTAAATATAATATTGCCTTGAACGTGAACTGCCTAAAGCTTCCTTAGCATGCAGATAAAAAAGTGAAGTGGTTAGTTTGACAGATGAGTTAAATATAATATTGCCTTGAACGTGAACTGCCTAAAGCTTCCTTAGCATGCAGATAAAAAAGTGAAGTTGTTAGTTCGACAGATGAGTTAAATATAATATTGCCTTAAACGTGAACTGCCTTAAAGCTTCCTTAGCATGCAGATAAAAAAGTGAAGTGGTTAGTTCGACAGATGAGTTAAATATAATATTGCCTTGAACGTGAACTGCCTAAAGCTTCCTTAGCATGCAGATAAAAAAGTGAAGTGGTTAGTTCGACAGATGAGTTAAATATAATATTGCCTTGAACGTGAACTGCCTAAAGCTTCCTTAGCATGCAGATAAAAAAGTGAAGTGGTTAGTTCGACAGATGAGTTAAATATAATATTGCCTTGAACGTGAACTGCCTAAAGCTTCCTTAGCATGCAGATAAAAAAGTGAAGTGGTTAGTTCGACAGATGAGTTAAATATAATATTGCCTTGAACGTGAACTGCCTAAAGCTTCCTTAGCATGCAGATAAAAAAGTGAAGTGGTTAGTTCGACAGATGAGTTAAATATAATATTGCCTTAAACATATTTAAAAAAAAGAAAATTGTTATAAATTGTCAAATTAATGTTTACCAATAATTAGTAATTTGATGGGGGGTTTCTTCTGGGGATTATTGCAATTCTTTGTAAATCCATGAATTAAAGATCATTTTATTATATTCCTTGCTTGAACACCTGATGATTTAATAAACTTATAAACTTTCAAATTTCATTTTTTTATCATTTAAATATTTCAATATATATATTTACGTGTACTTAGCCTAGACGAAGCGTAACCTATCTCATGATTTGCTGAACGTCGTCAATATTGTCCTCCAGTGTTATGGAGATAATTACGACTGCTTTTAAGTGTGACACAATAAAATAAAATAAAAATTAAAACGAAAATCGAGTTACTTTTTTAACCAGTCGGAAACTCTGACAAGCAAATATATTCAAAGAAGTTAAATTAACAACTTTTATTATTATAAAGAATAAAAGGAACAGAAAAAAGTAAACAAAACATTTATGCAATATATACTACATAATCTGCTTGAAGATTACTCTCTCTCTCTCTCTCTCTCTCTATATATATATATATATATATATATATATATATATATATATATATATATATATATATAAATATATATATATATATATATATATACATATATATATATATACATATATACATATATATATATACATACATATATATATATATATATATATATATATATATATATATATATATATATATATATATATATATATATATATATATATATATATATATATATTTAGGCAAACATTATTAAATAACACGGAGTGGTTTTGTTTGATGCGACTTTTTTTTATTTTTTCAATTTTCCGAATTGTCCATCTGATGTGTCGGTCAAATTGATATAAATATGATCCATGGCTTTCTTGTTCCATTCTTTTTTCTTTTTTGCAAGTACTTTCGATTTGAATCGTCAAATCATCTTCAGGCGGTATTAGTTTTAGTGTCTTTACTGTTGTGCTCATTTTTGAATTATAACGGCAAGTAGTTTATATTTGAAAACGCGTCTGTAAAGTTGAAATGTACATGAGAGCGTGATGGCGTTCTACACGTACGAGAGATTTAAAGTTTGACTGTTTAAACCGTTAAGAAATTGATGACGTTAAATAAATAACACTTCCCAAACCCAAAATACATTAGAAAGAACCAATGTAATATATCAGTTCTAATGCCCTATGGGAGAATGTATCTCCGACAACAATAAAAACACTAATTCTTACATAGGTTTCACTTCCACAACACTATCCCGAAGACTCACCCTACATCTCTCCGACACTAGCTCTATATGCCAACACCTAAAAAACATAATTGCACCCCCTCCCAATATAGAAACATCCTTGTTAACAATACCAAAATAATACACCATGATACCAATATCAAAAAATGAAAAATACTCGAAGCCCTCTACATAAAAACTAAACATCCCACAATCAATAATGTCAATTATTAAACTAGTCGCAACATTTTAAAGTGTCTAGCATAATAATTAACATTACCAAATTCTTAGCCATTAGGTAGTTATACGTTTGAATTCTATGCACTTTATTTAACGTCATCAATTTCTTAACGGTTTAAACAGTCAAACTTTAAATCTCTCGTATGTGTAGAACGCCATCACGCTCTCATGTACCGCCTGAAGATGATTTGACGATTCAAATCGAAAGTACTTGCAAAAAAGAAAAAAGAATGGAACAAGAAAGCCATGGATCATATTTATATCAATTTGACCGACACGTCAGATGGACAATTCGGAAAATTGAAAAAATTTAAAAAAAGTCGCATCAAACAAAACCACTCCGTGTTATTTAATAATGTTTGCCTAAATGAAAATATGCTGCCTAAATACACGCAATATATATATATATATACATATATATATATATACATATATATATATATATATATATATATATATATATATAGAGAGAGAGAGAGAGAGAGAGAGAGAGAGAGAGGGAGATAGAGAGAGAGAGAGAGAGAGAGAGAGAGGGAGGAAAGGGAGAGGGGAGAGTAGTAACGGCGAGGGATAGGGAGAGGGTCATCCATAGACACTTGTTATTCTACTAATATATATATATATATATATATATATATATATATATATATATATATATAGTGTGTGTGTCAGGTTGTATATGAAAAGAAATCAAATAAAGTGCTCGATCATATAAGATAGCTAATATAATTTATTTAGATACTGTATTTTACACCGCGGTTTCATCCAAAAGATGTCTAAATCTGCCCTTTTGGATGAAACCGCGGTACATTGCTGAAATATGTAATATACAGTACCTAAATAAATTATATATATATATATATATATATATATATATATATATATATATATATATATATATATATATATATATATATATATATATATAAGAGTTTAGACAACCTGGAAAAAAATAAAGCTAATGAATAGACAGCTGAAAAATATGAACTATTGAAAAAATGCTCAATAAATACAAATATAAAAAATATGCAGAATCGATATAAATTCAAATTAATAAGTAGCAGTTTACGTTGCGGGTTTCATCAAAGAGGTATGGTATGTTTGAAATAATACGAGTAGTAACCCTCTCTTTCTCTTTCTCTTTCTCTTTCTCTTTCTCTCTCCCTCTCTCTCTCTCTCTTTCTTTATCTCTCTCTTTCTTTATCTCTCTCTTTCTTTCTCTGTCTCTCTCTCTTTCTTGCTCTCTTCCTCTCTTGTCTATCTGTCTCTCTGTCTGTCACACACTCTCTCTCTCTCTCTCTCTCTCTCTCTCTCTCTCTCTTTCTTTATCTCTCTCTTTCTTTATCTCTCTCTTTCTTTCTCTGTCTCTCTCTCTTTCTTGCTCTCTTCCTCTCTTGTCTATCTGTCTCTCTGTCTGTCACACACACTCTCTCTCTCTCTCTCTCTCTCTCTCTCTCTCACCATCCGATCGGTGAATCAGTAGAGCCACACTGGCGAAAAGGCGAACCAAGCTGTGAATATAAATAATATTTAATTATCAACTTTATAATTATAAGGCCCCTTTAAGCACTGTCTTTCGGATAAATTAATTGTATCGTTTAAGCAGTAATACAAAGGTACCCTTCCTTGGTTGAACCCTCTAGATGTTATTGAAATAGCAGTGATTAAACGTAGTATTTATACGTCTCATTCGCACCTCTGATCGGTTGGCTGCACTGTTATAGATGTCGGGTTATAAGACTCGAAGTCTGCCGTTCGAACCGTGCGGTCAGTTACAGAGCTACACTGATGAAAACTTGATAGTTGATATAGATAATATTTAATTAGTAATTTTATAATTATAAGCCCCTTTAAAATTGTTAAAGTCCATATAACCGACGTTTCGTTTAATAAGACCTTATTCAGGGTATCGTATGATGGATAATATGAGCCAGCTTATTTTGGGAGAGTACCAGGCGAGCTCAGTAACCCGCTTTTTATTTGTTAACTCATGATTTGCAGTAAAAATATTAGCTAACTTTTGAGTCTTCTTAGTATTTATTTGTTAACTCATGATTTGCGGTAAAAATATTAGCTAACTTTTGAGTCTTCTTAGTATTTATTTGTTAACTCATGATTTGCGGTAAAAATATTAGCTAACTTTTGAGTCTTCTTAGTATTTATTTGTTAACTCATGATTTGCGGTAAAAATATTAGCTAACTTTTGAGTCTTCTCAGTATTTATTTGTTAACTCATGATTTGCGGTAAAAATATTAGCTAACTTTTGAGTCTTCTTAGTATTTATTTGTTAACTCATGATTTGCGGTAAAAATATTAGCTAACTTTTGAGTCTTCTTAGTATTTATTTGTTAACTCATGGTTTGTGGTAAAAATATTAGCTAACTTTTGAGTCTTCTTAGTATTTATTTGTTAACTCATGATTTGCGGTAAAAATATTAGCTAACTTTTGAGTCTTCTTAGTATTTATTTGTTAACTCATGATTTGCGGTAAAAATATTAGCTAACTTTTGAGTCTTCTTAGTATTTATTTGTTAACTCATGATTTGCGGTAAAAATATTAGCTAACTTTTGAGTCTTCTTAGTATTTATTTGTTAACTCATGATTTGCGGTAAAAATATTAGCTAACTTTTGAGTCTTCTTAGTATTTATTTGTTAACTCATGATTTGCGGTAAAAATATTAGCTAACTTTTGAGTCTTCTTAGTATTTATTTGTTAACTCATGATTTGCGGTAAAAATATTAGCTAACTTTTGAGTCTTCTTAGTATTTATTTGACGTTTCAGATCGCTTACTAAAAAGGTTTAACAAATAACAATAAAATTCTATATTTTTTAAAATAATAACCGTTGTAAATTGTTGTCTTGTATAACTTTGTCTTCGTTCGCACATCTTCGTGTGAAGTCGTTGTTTTGATGCTGATACGTATGCCCGTCTATACCAGTGTTTCTCGGCCGGGGTTCTACCAGATCAGGCTGTCTGAAGATACCGATTTCCTCACCAAACATGAATGTTATCGTTTCTTTTTTCTTTTCCATATTCCAAACTCGATCGTGTTCTGCAAAGCCAAAAACAAAAACATTTCTCCTCTACAAAACAACCAAACACCATGAATAAATACTTGAACATATAAAGAACTTGAAGCATAAACACTCTTACCAAAATGACCTGATTTGTCATTAAATAACCCGAAAAGGGTTGATATGCCGTAAAACAAAACAACCAAACAAAACACCATGAATAAATATTTGAACATATAAAGAACTTGAAGCATAAACACTCTTACCAAAATGACCTGATTTGTCATTAAATAACCCGAAAAGGGTTGATATGCCGTAAAACAAAACAACCAAACAAAACACCATGAATAAATATTTGAACATATAAAGAACTTGAAGCATAAACACTCTTACCAAAATGACCTGATTTGTCATTAAATAACCCGAAAAGGGTTGATATGCCGTAAAACAAAACAACCAAACAAAACACCATGAATAAATACTTGAACATATAAAGAACTTGAAGCATAAACACTCTTACCAAAATGACCTGATTTGTCATTAAATAACCCGAAAAGGGTTGATATGCCGTAAAACAAAACAACCAAACAAAACACCATGAATAAATACTTGAACATATAAAGAACTTGAAGCATAAACACTCTTACCAAAATGACCTGATTTGTCATTAAATAACCCGAAAAGGGTTGATATGCCGTAAAACAAAACAACCAAACAAAACACCATGAATAAATACTTTAACATATAAAGAACTTGAAGCATAAACACTCTTACCAAAATGACCTGATTTGTCATTAAATAACCCGAAAAGGGTTGATATGCCGTAAAACAAAACAACCAAACAAAACACCATGAATAAATACTTGAACATATAAAGAACTTGAAGCATAAACACTCTTACCAAAATGACCTGATTTGTCATTAAATAACCCGAAAAGGGTTGATATGCCGTAAAACAAAACAACCAAACAAAACACCATGAATAAATATTTGAACATATAAAGAACTTGAAGCATAAACACTCTTACCAAAATGACCTGATTTGTCATTAAATAACCCGAAAAGGGTTGATATGCCGTAAAACAAAACAACCAAACAAAACACCATGAATAAATACTTGAACATATAAAGAACTTGAAGCATAAACACTCTTACCAAAATGACCTGATTTGTCATTAAATAACCCGAAAAGGGTTGATATGCCGTAAAACAAAACAACCAAACAAAACACCATGAATAAATATTTGAACATATAAAGAACTTGAAGCATAAACACTCTTACCAAAATGACCTGATTTGTCATTAAATAACCCGAAAAGGGTTGATATGCCGTAAAACAAAACAACCAAACAAAACACCATGAATAAATACTTGAACATATAAAGAACTTGAAGCATAAACACTCTTACCAAAATGACCTGATTTGTCATTAAATAACCCGAAAAGGGTTGATATGCCGTAAAACAAAACAACCAAACAAAACACCATGAATAAATACTTTAACATATAAAGAACTTGAAGCATAAACACTCTTACCAAAATGACCTGATTTGTCATTAAATAACCCGAAAAGGGTTGATATGCCGTAAAACAAAACAACCAAACAAAACACCATGAATAAATATTTGAACATATAAAGAACTTGAAGCATAAACACTCTTACCAAAATGACCTGATTTGTCATTAAATAACCCGAAAAGGGTTGATATGCCGTAAAACAAAACAACCAAACAAAACACCATGAATAAATACTTGAACATATAAAGAACTTGAAGCATAAACACTCTTACCAAAATGACCTGATTTGTCATTAAATAACCCGAAAAGGGTTGATATGCCGTAAAACAAAACAACCAAACAAAACACCATGAATAAATACTTGAACATATAAAGAACTTGAAGCATAAACACTCTTACCAAAATGACCTGATTTGTCATTAAATAACCCGAAAAGGGTTGATATGCCGTAAAACAAAACAACCAAACAAAACACCATGAATAAATATTTGAACATATAAAGAACTTGAAGCATAAACACTCTTACCAAAATGACCTGATTTGTCATTAAATAACCCGAAAAGGGTTGATATGCCGTAAAACAAAACAACCAAACAAAACACCATGAATAAATACTTGAACATATAAAGAACTTGAAGCATAAACACTCTTACCAAAATGACCTGATTTGTCATTAAATAACCCGAAAAGGGTTGATATGCCGTAAAACAAAACAACCAAACAAAACACCATGAATAAATACTTGAACATATAAAGAACTTGAAGCATAAACACTCTTACCAAAATGACCTGATTTGTCATTAAATAACCCGAAAAGGGTTGATATGCCGTAAAACAAAACAACCAAACAAAACACCATGAATAAATACTTGAACATATAAAGAACTTGAAGCATAAACACTCTTACCAAAATGACCTGATTTGTCATTAAATAACCCGAAAAGGGTTGATATGCCGTAAAACAAAACAACCAAACAAAACACCATGAATAAATACTTGAACATATAAAGAACTTGAAGCATAAACACTCTTACCAAAATGACCTGATTTGTCATTAAATAACCCGAAAAGGGTTGATATGCCGTAAAACAAAACAACCAAACAAAACACCATGAATAAATACTTGAACATATAAAGAACTTGAAGCATAAACACTCTTACCAAAATGACCTGATTTGTCATTAAATAACCCGAAAAGGGTTGATATGCCGTAAAACAAAACAACCAAACAAAACACCATGAATAAATATTTGAACATATAAAGAACTTGAAGCATAAACACTCTTACCAAAATGACCTGATTTGTCATTAAATAACCCGAAAAGGGTTGATATGCCGTAAAACAAAACAACCAAACAAAACACCATGAATAAATATTTGAACATATAAAGAACTTGAAGCATAAACACTCTTACCAAAATGACCTGATTTGTCATTAAATAACCCGAAAAGGGTTGATATGCCGTAAAACAAAACAACCAAACAAAACACCATGAATAAATACTTGAACATATAAAGAACTTGAAGCATAAACACTCTTACCAAAATTACCGAATTTGGCATTAAATAACCCGAAAAGGGTTGATATGCCGTAAAACAAAACAACCAAACCAAATCATCAGCCGAAGTTCTCTGCGACCGTAAGGTTCCGCAAAAGATCCATAAGGGTTCCGCAAGAACAAGTGAAATAAGCTAATGCACTTTGACCTTTTATCCAATTTCATATAGCTAATATTATTAAACGCTCACAATATATTTTTGGTTGCTGTTATATTTTGTAGATAGACATCATCATGTCTGACCTATTCTGTTATTAACACATATAACAATCATTGGCGATATATGTATTATGGTCTGTACGACGCCAGTGTAAAACCGCCTTTGCAAGTCAGTACCAACTCAGTGGGTATGACATGTGACTCATTCAGTACGAGACGCATGTATAGTCTGCGTCAGTCTCGGCCTTTTGGTCGAGATCAAAGTGTAGTATCTGTTCCGATGGATACTGCACGCCTGTCCTGTGCAGTTCTAGGAGGTCCACCCTCCCAGGCTTCGCCTTCCCTCTTTGGGGAGGAGTAAGTTTATTGCTTACTGTCTGAGGCGCCCCTACCGGGGAATGCCGACGGGGCTGCCCAGGCAATTTTTAAATGGCCAGAGTGCTCACCTCTCGAGCGCTGGCTTTTAACCCCACTTTCTCGACCCAAGCTGTGGTCGCATCTTACTTGTGGGAGTAAGATAAAACTGGCCTTGTGCCTAACTCCGCGAGGAGTAAATTAACAGTCTCGGCCTTTTGGTCGAGATCAAAGTGTAGTATCTGTTCCGATGGATACTGCACTTTATAGACTGGTATTGTCTTGGCCTTCGGGGCTTGATTTACGCCGGTCTATGGGATTGTCCTGTGCAGTTCTAGGAGGTCCACCCTCCCAGGCTTTGCCTCCCCTCTTTGGGGAGGAGTAAGTTAATTGCTTACTGCTTGAGGCGCCCCTACCGGGGAATGCCGACGGGGCTGCCCAGGCAATTTTTGATGGTCAGAGTGCTCACCTCTCGGGCGCTGGCTTTTCAACCCCCACTTTCCGACCCGAGCTTGGGTCACATCTTACTTGTGGGAGTAGGATAAAAACTGGCCTTGTGCCTAACTCCTGGAGAGGAGTAAATTACTCTATGCGGTTCCTGACGTACAGGTACATTCCCTCTGTCCCAGCACATATCAATCTATCTATACTATGCTGAACTACGATGAAAATCAAATGAGAACGATATGGTATACAATTTTGTTTTTGTGCAGCCGATACTTGAGACATATAATTTATGTTAAGGTTTACGCAAGGTCACAAAAAGGGGCGAGAACGCTGGTCTAGTGAACTACTTGTTAAATAGAGGAGTGAATACTTTATGGCAGTCCTCTGCTAAAGATACACGCCAAGTCGTTGTTAATTACAATTAATTAACACGGATGATTATAATACGTTCATCTGTTTCTTGGTTTGTTCATTTAAACATAATCGAACAGAAAGAGAAAGCAATCGAGACAGTTTACTTTTTATTGCTACATTTTCAAACAGATCTTTACTTCGCGCTTCCAACCGAAATCTGACCAAAACTGCCACCTAAGTTTGTAGATCACATGACTTCGTTTACTTCTATTCCCCGACATTCGCTAATATTATTGAAGCGAGTAAAACAATATAAAAAGAAAGAATAACAAAGTATATTCATACAAAATTAATTGTATTCAACAACTTGTTAAGACAATCAAAGGCTGAGTTCGTGAAGAATGAGAGTTCATAGTCCCCAAAGAAAACGTTTGTAGAATACGAATGTTCAGAGAGTCCCAAGAAACCTTTTTGGGTTATGGAGTTTTGGACGTAAGACGAAATTCAGTACACATGTCGGTTTCGATCAGCACCGCATGCGTTTACATGTGTGTAAATGGAACACACATGAAGATATGTGTGTGTATTAGCGTGCCTGTTTTGTTAAGGAGAGGGTGTATGTATGGACTTATGTGTACATGCGTTCGTTTAGCAGGTGTACTATGCGAGAGAGTGTGTATATCTATTAGCTTGTGTACATGTGCGTTCGTTGAGAGGCGTTTGTGCGCTTCACCGGGAGTTGTGTGTAGTGGTCCATGAAAGTCTCACCTTATGGGTTACTGCTTGTCGACGGCCGTTCTTATGTGTCTCTCGTCGCGTTTGTCTAGGCTCTTCGCCCCCAAAGAGGCTAAGAGAAATTATCTCGTACGCACGTCTGTTGTCTCCGAAACAAATGAAGGAAAGAGAAAGAAAATTACGTGTTAAGCTTTTTATAGTGCGCGCTGGAATTCTGATTGGCTGAAAAAAACTGCTGACTGGAGATTTTGTCCAATCAACACTCAGTACGTAAATAACAATAGTATTCCCTGTTGCTGCCTCTTCCAACATCATTCCCACATATGTTAAATTTAACCTTATTTAACTTTGAACAGTTACTTCCTCCCGCTATGATCCTGGGTCGGCTCGAGTCAATCCAATATATAACCGTTCAAATTGTCCGGGAAAAACATCTAAGTGTCTCAAATCCTGTGATTATGAAAATTCCAGGGGCAAGTGAGTGTGACCAACCACAATGATAGTAAACTGCGCAAGTAGTTTAGTTCGACAAATCGAAAAGAGTGATGGCGTAAAACAGGCGCACTAGACCAAAGCTAGTGAATCGGAACAGGATGACTAATTTAGGAATTAAATTGTGCGAGGGTGTGGGGGGGAGGGACGAAGACTTTGTAATAAAATCTGATAAAGTTGCTCTAAGTTGGATCCAGCGCGTGGCCAAGTCGCTGGCAGGTGCACGCACAAAGTACGAATGACACTGAGAAATAGGAAGGGGAGAAAGCGTGTCTCTTTCTTTCTATCCATACCTCTTTATCCCTACCTTTTTTTTTTCTCTATTTCTCTCTTTCTTTCCTTCTCTGCAACCCCTTTTTCTCACACTTCCATTGACTCTTTCCGTTTATCCCTTACTATTTTTTGTGCTCCCCTTTTTATATATACTCTTTCTTTCTTCTTCATCCACCTATTTCACATACCCTCTCTCTCTCTCTCTCTCTCTCTCTCTCTCTCCCTTTCTTTCTGTCGCCCTGTCTTTCCATATCTCTTCCATCTCTCTTTCTCTATGTATATCTTATTCATCCACTTTGTTTTAATAATGTAAACAATCCCTCAACATAGAAATTATTTCTCTACCCCCCCCCTCTCTCTCTCTCTCTCTCTCTTTCGCGCGTGCGCTATTTCCCTTTCTCTTTCTCTCTACACACATATATTATAGAATTTCAGATACGTATACATACATACATACATACATACACACACACACACACATATATATATATATATATATATATATATATATATTTATATTTCAATTTAAATCAATTAGAAAACTCTTTTTGAGTTAACTAAAAATACCTATTATCAACTTGCAAAATCCATTTTCCCCAGTTACATATATATATTTTGATGTGCATATAATTTCATATTTTACCGAGGTAATTAATATTGAATCTAAACTTATAGTTTTTGTTTTGTTGTGGTTTTAAGCTGCTTTTTTCTCGAATATTATTATTATTATTATTATTATTATTTTCCCTGGGTACAAATAAGGCTGTTCTCGAAATCTCTTTCTGAAGAAAAACACTGTTAAAACGATTTTTGCATTATTTTGCATAAATTAAAATAAAGATTGTCTAGGAACAGCTGTAAAAGACTTGGATTGTTGGAATCCGTCTGTTTCAGGAGATAATTGAGTTCTACGCCACAGATTTGTCCGTTACCGAATTGCAGCGTCTGCTGTGACTGTGTAAGCCTATCCTGGATCGACAGGCTCTGTCGCAGTTGCCACAGATGTAGGTGGTACCTGGTTGCGAGAGCTCTGTTGCAGTCCTCTGCTATCTGTGCTCTCTTTTCTCCCCTCTCTGCTTGTCTCTCCTCTCCTGACTCTTCTGGCAGCGTGTCTTTACAGTTCTTCTCCAGCGGCTGCGATTTTCGGTGAAGGACTCTCAGCCTGTTGGTTCGATGCCACCTGCCCTTATGTCTCGTGTGCAGACATCTTTGTGGCGTAGGACAGGTCTTCTTGCTGGTTTGGAGCCGGTTGGAAGCTCGCCATAAAGAAGATCCTTTGGGATCCCCCACCTCACCCGATCGTCCATTCGTCTGGCATGGCCAAGCCACCGGAGTCGTCGTTGGGTGAGCAGAGCGAACATGCTCGAGATGTCCGCCTGATCAAAGACGGTCTTGTTTGAGATGTGGTCCTGCCAGGTGATTCCTAGGATTATTCTGAGGTTGCGCAGGTGGAAGGTGTTGAGTCTGTTCTGTTGGTGGGAGTCGAGGTTCGAGGATTCACTACCGTAGAGCAGCGTGCTGAGCACACAGACCCACTACACCTTCATCTTGGTATTGGTGGTCAGCATC
>OY744532.1:7683180-7780680 GCA_963556195.1 Sepiola atlantica | reverse complement strand
TAGTCAATCAACGATTCCCCCACTATCAAACCACAATGATGTCGTTTGCACGGCCACTGATAAGGCTGAACTACCTGCCCAGCGTTTCGCTTCTAACTCCACTTTGGACTCAGATAACCACCCCTCCTCAAATTCCCTTTGAGGACCGAAGCCGCACTTGATAACCTGGTCATCACCCCATCCCAGGTCAGAGACATCATAAAAAACCTTGACACCTCCAAGGCTTGTGGGCCTGATCTTATACCTGTAATAGTAATAAATAAATGCTCTGCTGAACTGGCCCCTGCCCTCTCCAAATTCTACAATAAATGCCTAGCTGAATCTTGCTTCCTCGATAGCTGGAAAATTGCCTCTGTGGTACCAGTCTACAAGAATTCTGGGAATAGTATCGATCCTCAGAACTACCGCCCTATCAGTCTACTGCCGATCTTTGCTAAAATCTTTGAATTCTTAATCAATCTAGCGATAGTACGGCACTTAGTTAATGCTAAACTTCTTTCTGACCACCAGTATGGATTTAGACAAGCACGATCTACTGCAGACATCCTAACGGTCATCTCTGAACGCATGTATCATACACTCGGCAAGGCAGGAGAAGCTAGGGCAATAGCGCTTGATATATCCAAGGCCTTTTACAAGGTATGACATAAAGGGCTTCTCCTGAAAATATGCTCATACGGTATTATTGGGCAATTACTTAATATAATTAGATCCTTCCTAGACAAAAGAAAAATCCAGGTTGTCCTCGATGGCCGTTCATCTAAGCAACATGACATAAATGCTGGTGTATCCCAGGGGTCTATCCTTGGACCCTTGTTGTTCCTGATCTATATAAACGACCTCCCTGATGACATAGAGTCTGAGATTGGTTTATTTGCTGACGACACAACCCTTTACTCTCGCCATGTTGGCAAAGCAGACGAAGACATATCCGAGGCAATGGCTGAATCCTTAGAAAATGATCTCCAGGCTGTAGTGGATTGAGGTCATAAATGGTTGGTAACTTTTAATGCCGCAAAGACAAAGCTCATTTCCTTCAATAACTACAAGACACCTCTCCAACCACCGATTGTCATGCCAAATAACACCCTACCTGAGAGTTCCTCATTCAAACTCCTCGGCCTAACCTTGACAGGTAACATGAATTGGAACAAATACATTGAAGACATTGCCAAGGCTGCCGCAAGGAAGGTTGGCTCCCTCTACCGTGCTAGTAAACTCTTCACGCCTGCCATTATCCTGTATCTCTACAAAGCCACCATCCGCCCATGCATGGAGTATTGTTGCCACATCTGGGCTGGTGCATCATATACTAGTCTCTCCCTCCTTGACAAGGTCCAAGAAAGAGTAGCCAACTTAATAGGTCCCTCACTGTCAACCAAGCTCCAGCCTCTGTCCCATCGCCGCAATGTAGCATCCTTGTGCTTGTTTTACAAATACTTCAATGGATTATGCTCCGATGAATTGGCTACTCTAGTGTCCCCTCGAAGTAAATTCACTAGACCAACTCGACAATCAACTAAATCCCATTCATTCACTGTGGAGATCCCCAGATGCCAGAGAGCCTTCTACTCAAATAGCTTCTTTCCTCGTGCTGCTGGCCTCTGGAACTCCCTTCCTGCCCCTTGTTTCCCCGACAGTACTGACATGCAGAAGTTTAAAACTAATGTAAACAGACATCTCGCTGCGAAAATCCCAATTTAGGTTGACCCTCTCCCCAACCTTCTCCCCTTTTCTTTCTTCTCAGTAGCCTCTACGTCTACAGTGGCGGCCTGCCTTGTTTGGGGTGAACTACGTTAAAAAAAAAACTCACGTACTAGCTTTTCTAATCTCGCGCAGACCTACACACACTGACAGAGGTCAGGCGAACAAAACAAATTGCTACCCACCTACACGCACTAACAAAACAAGGTAAAACTACGCATACTTACACAGTGTCACATTGTTTATTACTCACATACGCATATTCACACTAACAAATATGTAGACTACACATCTTTAGCCCTCGTGTCTTCTTATTCATTGAACATTTTCGTTCCAGAAACACGAGTTGTATAAACTTTACTAAATGAATATTTACTGACTAACAATAACATTTATATTCATGTAAAATTATAGTTATATAATTTTTTTGTTAATTAATAATATTTTCCTTGGTTTTTCATTCGCAAAACTCTATTCCACTTAAGTTAGCACTTACTAGCTGGTGACCCTAATATTTTTTATATTTTTTATTTCTTCGATTGTAATATGCATACACGTTCGTATATATCCCCATTTCCTTCCTTCGCCATTTCCTTCCTACACTCATAAATGAAGCGAAAAATCCTCAAAACGTTTTGATAGCAACGTACTGGATTGGAGTTTACAGTTATATGAACTTTGATTAGAGACGAGTGAAGTCAGACATCAAATCCTTAAAAGAATCTGCTGATAGAAGCTAAAAACAATATTCCGCTAAAAGTCACCCAAAAGGGCTACTGGAATTTTGCTAAATCGTCTACGTCGTTGTGCAGCTGTGTTGTCTCCGATTTAAAACAATTACATACGTAGGTGTGAATGTTTTATTCTAAATTGCTAAGTTACTTGATTTTCGTAGGGCATTATTTATATATATATATATATATATATATATATATATATATATATATATATATTATACGTTTTTATTTATACAAACATTGTTGATAGCATATGTGCACACATGTTTCAGTTACGATCTCTCGAGAGAGCCACCTTCCTCAGACCTTTAGAAAAACTGAAATGAGAAATAACAAACTTATTTATCATGTGTATTATCCCGGTTGGGAAGGGTGCGTGTATAATTAAACAGGCCAGATTCATATTTAATTACACATTCGTGCCAGTCCCCTTTTTTTAGTTTTCATCATTTAAATTTATTGACTATGTTCGACCAGTTGAAACATGTATGCACATATGTAACCAATAATGGTTGCATAAATAAAAATTTCTACTAAAGATATATCTACTTGTTATTGAGCACTTTTTATAAACACTGTAGTTTGATTGGATTAACATCTAGGAAACAAAAATAATATATATATATATATATATATATATATATATATATATATATATATATATATATATATTCCTATAAACTCAAGGAAGGTTGTGAAAATATTCTTTCTCCGTACACAAAGACGTTCACCGCATATTACAAACTACGGCTTCTAATATTTTTTATGATATATATATATATATATATATATATATATATATATATATATATATAATATTTTTTCAAATGTTACATTTTGGCTTTTCCACTGCCAACTTATCTATCTGCATAATTCCTCTGATGATAAAATTTCGATCGTTGAAAAGCCTTGGCTTAAGGAAAGAATAATAAACATAATTTTATTACAGAATATACCTTGCATTGAACAATTGAAGTTTGAAATAAATCTGGACATTCGTACATGTTTATTACTCTTCTTTCATCTATCTTTATATATATATATATATATATATATATATATATATATATATATATATATATAGCAGGATCAAATATAAACTTTTGGTAGATGGAACCTATAGTGAAAAGGTTAAGCTCAATATACGAGATAGAGCAATTTTAAAGATAGAAGAAATGAGTGATAAACATGTAACGAATGTCCAAATTTATTTCAAATTTCGATTACCTTAAAACACTGACACTACACTTAAGTTTCAATTGAACCAACCAGACCCCACCCCATATTACTTATAATGGAAACAAATTGTTACAAACAGTCTAACCTTATCCCTTGAACTGTCCCCCTACCCTAAATTTTAATGTAACTGAGTGGGACGGGCTAGATGTATAACTGTACATCGAGTTTATCTTACTTATTTACTCTTTAATTATTCTATTTTTTAATCATTTAATTATTCATCTAATCATTCATCTGGTCTTTATTTAATAATTTTTAAATTATTTTAATAATTTTACGTATTTTAATTAATTATTTATTTATTTATTCATATACTTTTACTTATTTTACCATGCTTTTAACTGGTGATACCAGATCAGGCTGCCCTGTGGCTCCCTGAGACGAAATTCACCTACATTGACTTTTTTTTTTTTTTTTTTTTTTTTTTTTGTAAAACTTAATTATGTTCTACAAAACCAAAAACAAAAACAACAGCCCCTCTCCCTTTCTCCCTCCCCTTTTTTATTTTTATTTTTCCTACCCTACTCCCGGTCCTGGATATGACCTTAAACTACATCCGATGGTGAGATCCGGCTTACGGACTTTGGGGAATGTGGAGCCTCCTCTTAATTACCATTGCTCCCAGGTCCACCCTGACCCGGAGTGGTAGTACCTGTTAGGGTCCCAACTATGGGTTAAATAGAAACAGATATTAAAAGGGGAAAGAAACAAAAAAGAGAATAAAACAAGACCAGATTCGGCATTAAATAACCCAAAAAGGGTTGATATGCCGTAAAACAAAACTACCAAACCAAAAACCCTGATTAAACATTTGAAGATATAAAGAACTTGAAGCATAAAAACTTTCACTATAATGACCAGATTCGGCATTAAATAACCCAAAAAGGGTTGATATGCCGTAAAACAAAACTACCAAACCAAACCATGCTTTTAACCAATCAGGTAGCCCTTTTAAATCCCTAGACACTTTAGCTAGTAACGCTAGTCTTCGCCCAATTTTTGTTTATTACATTTAAACTGTAGAATTCCACTCATTGGAATTCTATTTTTAGCATCGGTAACCATCTTAAACTCTCGAAATTATTCTGTCTCCACCCTAAATTCAGTTTTTATCTACGATCCTTTTTATTCCCTCTCCTTTTCTCTTCAAATAATATTTACACTCAATGACATACTTCTTAACCTTTGACTAACCATCGCCCGCTTCCTACCTACCAATCCCCTATCACTTGAACCCCTCTCTCCCATTCATCCCTTTTTTCCTCCCAGCTGCAACAGCGGCTCTCTCAACCAATCCGACCACTGTATTCCCTCATATTTAACTTTCCCTCCCCCCCCCCCCCCAATCCCAACCCTTAATTTAGCATTACTGTTTCACTTAAGTTTTTCCTTGGATTTGCTTGCTCGAATATCTCACCAATAATACCATTCGCTTTTTCTCTATGGACCAAGAAGTTATCAATAATGGCCAGCTTTTCTCACATCAATTCCATTTAAGTGCGCTTGGATTTACTTAATTTTGAGCACTTTCTCCATACTGCCCCTACGAAAAAAATTTGTTCGTCTTCTCCAAAATCTCCTCTTCATTGGACACCTTTTCAACGGACAATTACCACCTGGACGAACCACATATCTTTTTTACTGAACTTTTGTTTCACAACATTTTTAATAATATTTTTCAAATATTTGAACTTTGGCTTTTTCTATAGCCAACTAATCTATCTGTATTTCTCCTCTGATGATAAGATCTCGATCTTTGAAAAGCCTTGGCTTAAGGAAAGAATAATAAACACTAGTTTATTACAGAATACACCTTGCATTGAACAATCATTCGTTACATGTTTATCACTCTTATTTCTTCTATCTTTATCTTTATATATATATATATATATATATATATATATATATATATATATATATATATATATATATATATATATATATATATATATATATATATGGGGGAGTGCGCGTGAAAAACAGAATCTCGTATTAACTGATATACCTTTGTTTATGTACACTGTACTATGAAATACAGTATAAGGTATGATTTATCAAATCCCTGCACTGTTCTAACACTATAAATCTTGATTGTTATTAAAAAAAAAGGTCGTGTTTCAGACATGTCTCAGTGTTTGCAGCAAAGACCGCACCACACTTTCCATAAAAAACCTTTTACCTGATTTGTCAGAGGAAGATGAAAAATAAGAAAACCGCACAAAGGATCCGCACATACACACACACATACACACACACATACATACACACACACATACATATACACACACATACACACACACAAACACACACACATACACACACACAAACACACACACACACAGGGCAGTCTTGACAGAGACCAATTAATTGGACAAAAAAATAAACGGAGGCCACTCTCCCCGATCACGCATCTAATTTGTAACTATCGTATCTAATTTCAAAACGTTGATTAATCGTGCGCCTCTCCGAAACACTGAGGTCTGCTCGCCGTTGGCTCGTCCGCGGACACGGCACGTGTACACATTGAAGTTGATGTCCCGAACCTAGTGATAAGACTACGGGGAGAGATAGAGAGAATAGGAGAGAGAGACATCAATGGTATTCAAAACTTAAAATGTACAATGTCGCTAACCTAATAATTGCCCCTGGCTATTCAAACAGCAAATGTCCATTTAAGAACCATTTTATTTATTTATTTATTCATTCATTCATTCATTTATTTAAAACTCAACGATTGAGCCACGCGTTGCTTCAAGTGAGCCAGTCCCTGGTATTTTGTTTCTGTATTAAAAAAAAAACTAAAGATGGTTGATATGCCGTAAAACGGATCGTGATATTAAAGTCTGTTATAATATTTTTTCTTTGTTATAACTCTCTTTTTATTTATACATAGATGTGCATAATCTGCGATACTGTTATCGAGCAACAGCTGTTAAAAGTTGAGATCTCATCAGGCAGAATAAACATCTGATCTTTCCCTTAGGTCATATTGTCAGGCGATTGAGTTGCCGTCTTGGCAAATGGTAGAGACACGATCCGGAGACAGTATATATATATATATATATATATATATATATATATATATATATTATTATTATTATTATTATTATTATTATTATTATTATTATTATTATTATTATTATTATTATTAAAAATAACCGACAACTTATGTCTGGATATTTTTGTAAGGATCCCTTCCATTTTCCGGATTAAAGTCCTAATCTCGGATGAGAATTGGCTGATGAATCTGCCGTAATTTTCTTTTAGGTCCGAAGTACTTTCTGACCACTCTGGGTCCATCTTCAGTGGAATAATGTCAATCAGGTAAAGACCTGGAGTGAGTTTATAGTTAATTTTGGCGAGAAAATTTAAATACGAAACTATATTTATGGACCCAGATGGATCAGAAAGTACTTTGGACCTAAACGAAAATTACGGCAGTTTCATCAGCCAATTCTCATCCGAGATTAGGACTTTAATCCGGAAAATGTAAGGGATCTTTACAAAAATATCCTGACATGAGTTGCCAGTTATTTTTGATAATACGTGCCTTAGAGAAAAAATGCTGCCCCGTTACATACACACACACACACACACACACACACACACACATATATATATATATATATATATATATATATATATATATATATATATATATATATATATATAAATATATATATATATATATATAAATATATATATATTGTATAGTTAGGCAACATTCCTTCTTTTATACATATCTGGTTGAATAGGAGTGCCAACTTCTGTTTGTTCCTTTTTTGATCCAATCTTTCTATTCGCTGGACGATAGATCTTGTGCTTTTAATAATGTTTTCGACCATCATTGGTCGTCTTCAGGCGGATGATTGATAAATGCAAAATAAAATTGGTGAATTTATTTAAGAGGGGTACGAACGCGTTTTGAAATGCTGTTGAATGATTTTATGTTTTTAATCACATGGAAACGTCCTCTTAAATAAATTCACCAATTTTATTTTGCATTTATCAATCATCCGCCTGAAGACGACCAATGATGGTCGAAAACGTTCGCGTTAAATATGGAGATTTCTTACATTCCATTATTAAAAGCACAAGATCTATCGTCCGACGAATAGAAAGATTGGATCAAAAAAGGAACAAACAGAAGTTGGCACTCCTGTTCAACCAGATATATATATATATATATATATATATATATATATATATATATATATATATATATATATATATATATATATATATATATATATAGAGAGAGAGAGAGAGAGAGAGATATATATATATATATATATATATATATATATATATATATATATATATATATATATATAGAGAGAGAGAGAGAGAGAGAGAGAGAGAGAGAGAGAGAGAGAGAGAGAGGGCGGTCGTTCATGTAAAAACATTAGTGGGTCAGAATTATTAAATTGAAAAAAAAGCCTTTATCAATGCAAGATTTTTTTTTTTTGTTTACTTTAATCTTATTAATTTTGGAATAATATTCCATCATCAGAGTTGACCAGTATAGTGTCATTTTTTCAATTAGCATCATTAGTCTGATGATAAAATTAAAGTAAAAAAATAAATTAATTAATTAATCTTGCATTGATAAAGGCTTCTATTTTACATTTTAAATAATTCTGACCCTCCAATCCTTTTAAATGAACGACCTATATTTCTAAAATACCAGCATGCCCATGCGTCTTCGTTCGACAACCAGAATTTGAATTCATAACCGCCAAGAAAACACGGCGGATAACACCCATTACAAAAACGTTATATAAAAAAATTTCAAAAAGTTTGTTTATTTTTTATTTTTGGAAAAAAAAATGACACAATACTGGTCAATTCTGATGATGGAATATTATTTCGAAATTAATAAGATTAAAGTAAACAAAAAATTAATTAATTTCGCATTGATAAAGACTTCTATTTTCAATTTTAATAATATATATATATATATATATATATATATATATATATATATATATATATATATATATATAATCATTCTCTACCATTCTTTTCGAACTTTGTTCAAGCTATCATATGGATTTTCTCCAGAAACACATATAAGATTTTTTTTCACGGAAACTGATATTAAGACATAGTACTATATAACTCTGATTTGTCAATTTATATATATATATATATATATATATATATATATATATATATATATATATATATATATATATATATATTAGCTGTGCCTACCTGGCGTTGCCCAGGATGCAGTGAAGTCATTTCGGTTTTTAATTTTTATTTGTTTTCACATTTTAAAAATGTATACAGAAATAGAAATAACATTTTATAAGGGAACCTGTGACACAGTATCCGGGGTCCGATAGAGATCGGGTATCCTAGTGACGCGCTAGTATGCATCTTGGTTGTGATGCTACGCCGACTGAGGGTGCTGCGACGGGACGAAGTGGAGATATAAAACTAGTATATGTTTGACGTAGAAATGAACTTATTCGGACGACAGAACGAGACGCCAGCTAGTCTCACGGAATTGTGTAAGATATTCAAAATCAATTACAACCAGAGGCGAGGAGACAGTTGCAAGATGGAAGGTAGAGATTAGAGAATTCCGTATCGCAAATTGAATTATGAAATATCAATAAAGCGATATTATTGTTTGGGTGAATGGAGCGTTTTTTTTTAACCACGATTCTGTGACGGTTGTTTTGAAGACGTCACGACCTAGGAAAAACGAATCCACTTGACGGAGATTTAGTTGAGCCTGTCATTGTTAATTACAAGCCGGGCACAGAGCACCTCCAGCTGTGTGACAGAATGAGAAAACCACGGTTGTCGCATTTGTTTCTGGTGATAACGATGGGTTGGGAGAAAATTCCATCTATATTAAGAAAAAAAGAGTGAGGCGCCAGTCCCCACCCTCCTTGAGAAAGGAGAACAGGCAAAAAGTAAGATGGTGGAGACGGAATGTGTACGACCATAGACATCTTCAATAAAAGAATGTCTTTTTTTTCACGCACAAGCCAGAAGTTGGACTGACGCCCGGGCATGCGCCGAAGTGGTGTGCGCCGAAGAACCAAACCGGACGAAATTCTAGCCATCGCCTTCGTCTGTTAAGTTTGTGACTTAAACAACCACTTGTGTAAAGAATTCGCACACACAGAGAACTAGCGAAATAACTTAGCGAAAAAAGAACAACCCTTGCTAAAGGCATATGCGAGCATGGTGGA
Source organism: Sepiola atlantica (assembly GCA_963556195.1). Taxonomy (NCBI): domain Eukaryota; kingdom Metazoa; phylum Mollusca; class Cephalopoda; order Sepiida; family Sepiolidae; genus Sepiola; species Sepiola atlantica. The sequence continues at coordinate 7,770,788 of OY744532.1, read as the reverse complement.
CATTAATCCTACCACTGACCAATGTAAAATCAATTCTTTTATTTTATTAATAATTACTCTTCTATACAAAAAAAAACCCAGACCGAGTTGCTGAACATTGTTCTGTTCCTATTGTTCTGCTTTGAATGATCCTTCGCCCCCCACAGAGCCAACCGGTTGCTGTTCGCCAGTGATCGCTCGCTGCTATAAACAGTTTCAACGTGGGAGTGCGTGTGTAGCTGGACAAGACGACCAGATCGGCGACGTCATCATCATCATCAGCGCCATCCCGGACTAGAGAAACTTGGATCTATTTTTTTTTATTGCCACGACGATCAGCACAGCTGTGGGGTTCACAAAACACCTCTTTTTTATATTCGTCAATTTAAAATATGAATTATTCCCCTTGCTGATATTAGACAAATCGGTTTATAATTGAAAAATGTACTTATATTGCCAGTTGTTCGCGTAGGATTATATAACTTTTTAAATAAACTGCAGCAAAGCACGTGCTTATAATATCGTACAACAATAACAAATGAAGATTTCTCTATGAGATTAGTCATCACGTAGAGAACGCAAACCAACTGATGAATTATTTACAATAAAGTGTTGTGCTTCAATATTTAATGCCACAAAAATGTTTGATGTGTCGTAAAAGCGACAAGTTAAAATAAACAAAATTGTAAGTTAGCTTCAAGCAATAGAAATGTCGACTAGGTTTCAAACTGATTATAACTGTAACGTATTGGCTCCTCAATTATTAGGCGGTGGAAGGGTGCACGTGCGAAAGTTTGCAACGTTATACAAGTGGCTATGCGTGATGTTGCTTCTCATAATTATGTGTCACAGAACCAATTTCTTTGTTGAGAATGACACAGAAACAATTTCATGTCTCTTCTTCTACATGTTTGTTTACAAATAAAAACTCTAAAAAAACCCAAGAAAAGGATTTTTTATTGCTTATTTTAATGTTGGTATATGTCGACGTAACCTTACTCTCGAGTTCGCTACTTTATGTACCGTGGGTGCCTCCCTCTCTCCGGTGTGAGTTCACATGACGTTCTCGCGACTCACTGGCAATATTTGCTCTCCTTTTTTTCCGATCGCCTAGAGCATCTACTAAAATTGTTTGTTTTCACGAATTCCTTCTCACAGCACAAATGACTCCTTACTAACAATATATCAAAACACATTCAGTCTTGAATTCCAAAAGAACATTCAGAATCACGCTCTAATCTTTACCTATATTTTATCAGTTCACTTTTGTAAGCAAATCTCTCATCATCGTAATAGGTATCATGAATTATCATTATTATTATTATTATTATTATCATTATTATTATTTACATACTAGGAGTTTTCACACAAGTCATAATCAGTGATTGCTCATTGATAATAACCGGTGGTGTTCCCTGGAGTTTGGGTGACAACAAGTCTTCCCAAATTTCCAGTACTCTCCGCCTCTTTCGATTACCATTGTAAATGATTTTTCATTACCATTGATTTCTCGCTGGCGATAACCATTGGTCTTCTCTTGGATTTGGGTGGCAATAAGCGTCCCTAAGGTCCCAGTACTCTCCTCACTCATCGAGTCGAGGTCTGGTTAGTGCTCTCCCTCCTCGGTCTTTCAACTCTCCTTGACCCTTCATGAACATTTTGTGTGGTCTCATGCTTTTTTTATTGGTTTGGAAGAGTTTATAAGATTTGTTGCAGTTTCAGTTCCCTCGGGTTCAAGTGATGCAACTTCCTTCCATGTTTCTGCTGCAACTTCCATGCGGTCGGTTACTATTCGTAGTTTATGTGGCTTGGTTACCAAATTCTAGAATTTTCCTTAAGGTTTCAGCTGTCTTTATCATCGTCGTCACGTGTGTAGTCTCATCCTTTTCTTCGATTCCAATTTCTCCTAGTTTTTTTTTTTACGTTTTTCGGGACTGTTCCTAGTACTCCTACGATTATTGGAATTATATTGACTTTCTTCATGTTCAATATTACTTTCAGTTTTCTAGAAAGTTCCGTGTATTAGCTTCATTTTCCATCTCCTTGATCTTCACCCTTTGGATTGCTGGGATGACAAAATCCACAATTTGGCAGTTTTTTCCTTCTTCTTAAGTATTATGATGTCCGGTCTCTTTGCTTGGAAGAGTTTATCTGTCTGTACCTCCATGTCTCAGAAGATTCTGTGATTTTCAGTACTGTCTCAGAATTTGAAATCTAAAAAGCAATGCGCTTAACAAACTGTCTCTCTCTCTCTCTTTTGCATACGAGATAATCATTTATTACAGCCAATGTAATTAACAAACGATGATGTAATTAATTGCCATGCGATTGTTGGTGCGACTCAATAAACCTATTCGTCTTCATTATCATGCGTGATTGAATTAATTGCCGTCTTTATTATAAGAAAATTATGACTGGTGACCTTTGATTTCAGCGACAATATCAGAGATGCACACATAGCATAAGGCCTCAGTGCAAAGAGGAGAACAACACGTGAACAGACCTAAGCATCTAAGGTATTGTTTCAAATAAATGTTTTGGAGTCGCCTGTGCGATTGATATAAAATACTTAAGGACAGACAAGTATACAACACTTACTAACGATTGCTACAAACTAAAGCTAATAAGAATTGTCTGCGATCTACAAATGATAAATGACAAATTACCCAGGTTATTAATAGTTTGAAAATGAACGTTTAAATGGTAAATACATTTGCACTTGCAAAGCATAGAAAAAAGTATTATGTAAAATACTCTATTTTTCAGCCATGATTTTGAACGCATCAGCAACCTGCAGATAAAAAGACCTCAGGCTGTATCCGATAAAGTCAGCACCTATGTCATCTTTTTTTGCACTTTAACTATTTTCATGTAAGTTGTCAATCCTTAATGGCAGGTGTCAACCGACTACAGCATAGTTGTCTTCAATGTAAACAAATACTTGTTGAGCTGTTCTCTTGGATAATCAATTTTTCTAAGGTAATCTTTTGCCCTTTATCGGTCCTCTTGTGGCGGCGATCATTGTCTGACAATTTCTTTAACCTCGAGTAGCCTCTGGGCCTTGATAAGTGGTGATCCATCAGTAAAACAAAATAAATAAATAATTAAAATAGAAAATTTAAAAAAATGATTTAATAAATATTTCATTTATTTGACAAAATTTCGTGTCAAGTTGTCTGCTTTCTAAAATTTCAAAGTTTAAAAAAATATCCGTTATCTGATTGTTTGCCACACAGAAAGCTTTGAACGAAAGAATTGAGTTTTCTAGGCAAAAATATGAAGTGTTATCTGTTGTCCCTAAAGAGGAAGTACCCGTGTGTATTTCTTAGGAAAACACGCAAGAGTTGATCGATAGCATCAAAACTATTTGAGAGCAGCAGATACCGGGCAGCGATGAAAAGTGGATTTATGTTGCTTAAGCAGAAAATTAACTTTTAATAAAGAAACTGAAAGGATGTGTATTTATTTTGGGACTCCCTTTATATTGCCCCGTTGTCGGCACAAATCAAAGATTTTATATATTCATATTCTTGTTGGTGTAATGATAATGGTCAGTTTCTCAAGCGTCTAGTGAATGTATCTTTGGTTGAACTCTTAAAGTTTGGCCATTTCTAACCCCCAGGAAAAATGTGCTGAAACATTAGAAGACATGAAGAATTCTTTCTTGAATGAGACTTAGTCGTTGTTAATTGATTCTACCAAGTTTGTATCAATTCTCGAGCCAGTCGGCCTAGACAGAGGCGATGGTCGCCGACCCGACGGTAATCTACTTTTTTGCTTTGTTGTTGTTGCGATTGTTGCTGATGTTACAATGTTTCGGCCGTTTTGACCCTCCGCCTTCTTCAGGTTATTATATTATAGAGTTTTCGGTACCAATCAAACATGTTAGTCATTCATATCTCCGCCTTGATGATGATGATGATGATGATGATGATGATGATGATGATGATGATGATGATGATGAGTCGTCGTCGTCGTCGTCGTCGTCGTCGTCGTCGTCGTCGTCGTCGTCGTCGTCGTCGTCGTCGTCGTCGTCGTCGTCGCTCAAACAATCGTGTGTGGTTGAACTCTCGAAGCTGGGCTTTTTCTCCCCTGGAAAACATTCATCAAATTTTAGAGAAAGAATGCAACAATTTTTATGGTAGATATAAAAACCTGATGACCTGGTTATGAACTTTTCTTCCTGAACTTCTGGCTAAGATCAAAGTTGGCCATCTGTTCTGTCTTAAGTCGGAAGAGGAAACTTTTTGGGGGGATGATAATCTACATCATTACAGGAATGAGCATGGAATTTTATTATGAAATGAAAATGTTATAGGACTTTTCTAATCTATATTAGCATAATATTGTGAGGTTGTCAGCACCAATCGCAGATGTCATGTCTTTCTTCGTGATGATGGTTGGTTACCCAATTGTCTAGTGCAGGGGTTCTCAACCTTTTTCCCGTTAAGTTATAAAACCATCTTCCCGAACCCCCAATAATGTGACAATGAACATAATGGTAATTTATTGACTAACTCATTCTACTACAATAATTCTGCAAAGGATATTTATATCATATCTTCGAACACATTTCTCCGTTATATATATGTGTGAGTGCTTGTTCGAATCACTAACGTTTCTTTGGTCATTTACTTTTTTATTATTAATATAATATATTTACTTTTTTCTTTTTGAATTATTACTTATATATTGATATATGTTTTTTCTAATCCAATAATTAAAGCAACTTCATGAAAGCACGGGCACTGAATTTCATAATCCGCAACTATTACTATTTAAAATACCTCTTTCATCAACCATCTAATCACCTCTAGAAATCTTGTTGTGAACCCCTGGTCTAGTGGATGTGTTTGTCTCAACTCTCCAAGCTGGACCTTTTCTCTCCCCAAGAAAATGTTGTGTGTAAACATGAAAACTTCTTCCTTCTTTGAACAGGGCTTAAACGTTGTTAATTGACGTCTTGATTCTGCTAGGCTTGCATCAATTTTCGAGCCGGTTGGCCTAGACAGAGGAGATGGTCACCGATTCAACATCATGGCACTCTTTGCCTTTCGATCTGGGAAACTATTGCTGAAAAATTAGCCGTAATGATAGCTGGTTGTTTAATCGTCCATTGGGTGGGTGTGATTAAACTCTCAAAACTGTGTCTTTTCTACCCACAGGAAATTGTTGTGCTGAAACAGTAGAAGACATGAAGACTTCCTTTTTAACGAGACGTAACTGTTGTTAATTGAAAATCACTAAAACAAACATTGAAATGATTGTTAACTGGACAGTCTGTATCTCATGACGTTGATATATTAGTTTTGTTTAAAATACTTTGAAAGGTCATATCTCTTGCACGTAGTGATAGGCAGGGGTGCATCGATAAGTTCTATAATATAAGACAACTTAGGTTGAATTATTTAAAGAAAACAATATAAAAAAGTCGTTTTTATTTATGAACTTTTATAGGTCAAGCGTGAGTTTCAGTTTATCTGTAGTTCGCCCCTAGTTCGGGAGTATCTGATTTGATTGGATTAGTCAGGTGGAAAGTTTTTTGGAGGAGAGATATTTCTCAAATTAAAAACAGTAGCTGAATGGGGTTGAAAGAGTAAGGATAGGGAGTTAATCCTATTTTATATTTAAGTTAGGGAATGGATTCATCTTGTTAGTAAGTGATAATAAAGTATATTTTTAAAGGCAAAAATGTCTTTGTCGTTTTTTGTATGCAGACATTTATTCCAGTCAGTTTGCTCACAACCTAAGCATAGATCAAGACAATGCTGCTTTGGACCAATTCAAAGCAAAATTGTGGAGCAACCAATTACCCAAATCTTCGACTGAGTTGTGTCGACTCCAAAATTCTGTGAATCTTTCAAACACAGAGCAGACACAAAATTGACAGAGAAACCCGTCAAAACGCATACAGTCATCAAGCATCAGACCACATTTGGTGCCGAGATCAAGATACGATCCTCAATTACCTCCACTGCACAACCAGACTAAACGTCCGCTACAGCTCACTTCCTGTTGCTTCTTCACTCACTTGGAATAGCATACTTTCTCAATGACGTCACTCTCACGTGACTCATGCTTTCTCTCAATTCCGATCACATGATTTTTAACTAATCTAACCTCCTGACCCTGCCAGACAGTTCTGTTTTTAACAATTACATTACAACAGCTAAAATACTAATATACAGCACAACTATACTATTCGACTTTTATCCAGAAAAAAATATCACGTTAATATTAAATAGTGCTGAAAAACATTGTTAATTTATTTAAGAATAAAATAATCGATTACAGCATGTCAATAGGTTATATTTATATACAAGGAATTTATTTTCAATTTTTCTAGTTAAATTGTCCACATATATTGAATACTAGCACGGCGCCAATTGTTGCTCAGGGGTTGGGATGGAAAATAGTGTCTAAAGCACAATAGTAACAGCTGATTTCTTACTGGCAACATTGCCATGAGTTAAGTATAACTGTAAAAGGAGTCGACATTTAATATCATAACCATGAGTTACATTCAAAAATATAACCACAGATAAATAGTTGGCAAAAAATCTGAAAAAATCTGGAAAAAAATTTGGAAAAAAACCTGGAAAAATATTTTGGAAAAAAATATCTGGGAAAAAATCTGGAAAAAAACCTAGAAAAAAATTTGAAAAAAATCTGAAAAAAAATTTGGGAAAAAAATATCTGGGAAAAACATCTGGAAAAAAACTGGAAAAAAATCTGAAAAAAATATCTGGGGAAAAAAATCTGGAAAAAAATCTGAAAAAAATTTGGGAAAAAATCTGGAAAAAAATTTGGAAAAATATTTGGAAAAAAATTTGGAAAAATATTTGGAAAAAAATATCTGGAAAAAATTTCTGCTAGTTTGAATTTAATTTCAACAGTAACAGTCGATTTGTTATTGTCATCCGCGTGAGTTATATATTAGGTAAAAATTAAAAATAAACCAACAAATAGGGAAACCTATCTTTAACTTTCTGTTCCCTTTTTAGTATACAATGAACTTATTCTATCTACATATGTACATATATATACATACGTAATATTGGAATTTTTTTTTTTTTACCTGCGGGGGATAGGAAATACCCGACTAGTAAACGAGCACAGGATATTTTCACCCTTCTCGGAGTGTTGGACCCGTAAGACCTTGTAAGGCTATCCATCTAAGAGAAGGAAATCTCTGACAAAAAAACCTTGCTACCAGCTACTTACGCCGTGGCAGTAAACAGTTGGGGAGGGAGGCCTCCTTAATCCTGATCGACAACCTTCCTAGAGTTGGAATCTCGAACAAAATATCCGGTTTGCAAACCTCCAATTGCTTAAGGAGTAGATAGGTTCTGCCTATCGCCAGCCCTTGCACTCCTTCCTTGTCTATTAGTCAGATGCAGAGGTAACAGCGCTAGGACGCCTCTAAACACTCAGTGCCTAGCCTTGTTTCCTTACTAGGTCAATGAACGCCGTTCTCTTTCTCTCTATTTGGGCAACTTGGGGAAAATTTTTTCATCATTAAGTCTTACATGAGCAATCTGGGTCTCTCTTGTTCCGACAGGTTGAGGGTACAGGTTAGACAGCTTGTCTGGCTGCTGTTTCCGACTGACAGGAAGGAGCCCAAACTCTTTGGTAGCGCTAAGAACAGCTGCTCCATCATCAGTTGCATAATACCGTGGGTAGTTGTATGTGCCATGTCGCGCATGGAAAGGGACCCTGCAATTATCTCCGGTGGGCTTTCCCGAGGCCACAACCCCTATGGACCAGGTCGAGACTAATGGACTGGTTGTGTGAGCTTATTGGCACCAAACAAGTACCCACCTTGGCCAACCCACTCTATAATCAAAACAAACACGTCATTACAAAAAAATAAAAGCAAACCTAAACCAGACACCCAACAAAAAACACTTTCGCCTCCACCCTTGAGGCTCGCATTCACAAATACCCGGGGACTTAGAACCAATATCAACGACGTAGAATCCTTTCTCCTGACAAACTCCCCGGATATCCTAGCTCTAAGTGAAACTAACCTCCAATCCTCAATCTTCTCTCACCACTTTGACATTACTGACTACCTCCCACTCTACCGTAAAGACTCTGACAAACATATGCACGGGCTAGGAGTTTATGTCTGGAAAATCCTTCCCCTGACTAGAGAACATAGGTTAGAATCAAATGATCACGACTACATGTGCTTTAGATTGACTTTACATCACAGCGTCAGTTACTTATATTTCTTATACCGCTCCCCGTCGACCCAGGACTGTACTCTGCTAAACTCTGTCTCTGTAAGCATAGATAGAGCACTCTTAATTGACTCGAATGCCCAGATAAATATATTTGAGGATTTTAATGCCCACCACCGTGACTGGTTGGGATTCTCTAGCCTTACTGATGCAGCCGGCAACTCTACGTATAATTTCTCCTTAGCTCACTCCCTCTCTCAGACTCAGACTGTCAATTTTCCGACCTGCATCCCCGATCGAGTAGACCAACAAACCTCACTTCTAGACCTTTTCTTGACCTCAATGCCCGAGGCTTGTGTGACGAAAGCTCATAGCCCACTCGGGAATGCTGATCACATTGTGCTAATGATACATATCACCCTAAGAAGTCATCCAAAAGCTGATGAACTGTTGCTCAAAACAACAAGATACTACAGGCGGGCTGATTTTGAGTCAATCAGAGATCACATCAGTGATGCCCCAATGAGGGAAACCTTCTCACTCCCTGCCAACCAGTGTGCAAACGAATTTACTGAATGGGTCAAAGCAGGAATTGAAGCCTATGTCTCCATGCGAAAATTCTTTAGCAAGCCTCACTCTCCTCAATGGTTTACCTCGGAATGTGCAACTGCCATTTCTGAGAGGCAACAAGCATTCTGTAGATTCGGCCGCCATAAGTCAGCTACTAATAGAAATAATACTTTGAAAAGTCACACAATTTGAAGCGTTGGGTGGGTGGCAATAATAACGAAGATATTTTTTTTATAAAATATTTAGAAAACCTTGCACAACGCAGATTATTTGTTTTTAAAAATAAATTATTTATTCATCTTAAAAACATTTTTTTTTTTTTAAAATGTTTTGAAGATGAATAAATAATTTATTTTTAAAACCAAATAATCTGCGGTGTGCAAGGTTTTCTAAATATTTTATTAAAAAAATATCTTCGTTATTAATAGAAATAAATTTATAGAGTCAAGAAATAATTGCAAGGCCGTGATAGGTGAAGCGAAGAGAAGGTATAATGAGTTAACAAAAAAACGCATCCAGTCACAGAAATTAGGTACTCGTGATTTCTGGAAAATCTACAATAGTGTAGTGAATAATGGTCAATCAACGATTCCCCCACTATCAAACCGCAATGATGTCGCTTGCACGGCCACTGATAAGGCTGAACTACTTGCCCAGCATTTCGCTTCTAACTCTACTTTGGACTCAGATAACCACCCCCTCCCCAAATTCCATTTGCTGACCGAAGCCACACTTGATAACCTGGTCATCATCCCATCCCAGGTCAGAGACATCATAAAAAACTTTGACACCTCCAAAGCTTGTGGGCCTGATCTTATACCTACAATAGTAATAAAGAAATGCTCTGCTGAACTGGCCCCTGTCCTCTCCAACAAGTGTCTAGCTGAATCTTGCTTCCCCGATAGCTGGAAAATTGCCTCTGTGGTACCAGTCTTCAAGAATTCTGGGAATAGAACCGATCCCCAGAACTATCGCCCAATCAGTCTACTGACGATCTTTGCTAAAATTTTTGAATTCTTAATCAATCTAGCGATAGTACGGCACTTAGTTAATGCTAAACTTCTTTCTGACCGCCAGTATAGATTTAGACAAGCACGATCTACTGCAGACATTCTAACGGTCATCTCTGAACGCATGCATCATACACTCGACAAAGCAGGAGAAGCTAGGGCAGTAGCGCTTGATATATCCAAGGCCTTTGACAAGGTATGGTATAAAGGGCTTCTCCTGAAAATACGCTCATACAGTATTACTGGGCAATTACTTAATATAATTAGATCCTTCCTAGACAAAAGAAAAATCCAGGTTGTTCTCGATGGCCGTTCATCTAAGCAACATGACATAAATGCTGGTGTACCCCAGGGATCAATCCTTGGACCCTTGTTGTTCCTGATCTATATAAACGATCTCACTGATGACATAGAGTTTGAGATTGGTTTATTTGCTGATGACACCACCCTTTACTCTCGCCATGTTGGCAAAACCGATGCAATCATATCCGAGGCAATGGCTGAATCTTTAGAAAATGACCTCCAGGCTGTAGTGGATTGGGGTCATAAATGGTTGGTAACTTTTAATACCGCAAAGACAAAGCTCCTTTCCTTCAATAACTACAAGAAACCTCTCCAACCACCGATTGTCATGCCAAATAACACCCTACCTGAGAGTTCATCATTCAAACTCCTCGGCCTAACCTCCACAGGTAACATGAATTGGAACAAATACATTGAAGACATTGCCAAGGCTGCGGCAAAGAAAGGTTGGCTCCCTCTACCGTGCTAGTAAACTCCTTACACCTGACATTATCCTGTATCTCTACAAAGCCACCATCCGCCCATGCATGGAGTATTGTTGTCACATCTGGGCTGGTGCATGATCTACTAGTCTCTCCCTCCTTGACAAGGTCCAAAAAAGAATCGCCAACCTAATAGGTCCCTCACTGTCAACTAAGCTCCAGCCTCTGTCCCATCGCCGCAATGTAGCATCCTTGTGCTTGTTTTACAAATACTTCAATGGATTATGCTCCGATGAATTGGCTACTCTGGTGCCCCCACGATGTAAATTCACTAGACTAACTCGACAATTAACTAAATCTCATTCATTCACTGTGGAGGTCCCCAGATGTCGGAAAGCCTTCTACTCAAATAGCTTCTGTCCTCGTACTGCTGGCCTCTGAAACTCCCTCCCTGCCCCACTGTTTCCGCAACAGTACAGACATGCAGAAATTTAAAACTAATGTAAACAGACATCTCGCTGCGCAGATCCCAATCTAGGTTGACTGGCCCCTACCTTCTCCCCTTTTCTTTTTCTCAGTAGCCCCTTACGTCTACAGTGGTGGCCTGCCTTGTTTGGGGTGAACTATGTTAAAAAAAAAAAAATGTTCAAAGCCTTATTTTGAACAAAAGTATTCCTGCACGAGCTAAGCAAAAATGAACGTGTTCTAAGTCTTTATCTGAAAAAAAAAATAATATCCTGCAGTTATCAAACAACAAATGGATTTAACAAATACTGGATAATTTCTTTTTTTTTTTTTTTAATTATTTTAAATCTCAAAAATACCAAAAAAACTAATTATTTAATGTTTAAAACTTTTTTTTTTATACATTCTTTACTGAGATAGTATTTGTTTGATTTTATTTTCGTTTTATGAAACAAAGAAAATCTATTTTTTAAAATGAAATTTCGTTTCTTTATTCTCTAATACAGGGTGGGCCAAAATAAGGGTCCTATCTTTAAATCTGAATTACTTGAATTTGAATAACTTCCACAAAATAAAAGTTAAACTCACCAAACTTTATGTGTGTGTAGACTGACCCTTCCGAGATTTTTTGAAATAAACAAAACAAATTTTAGCCGAAAAACACTTCTTAAAACTTACAAAAACTAAAGTATTGTTTTTTACACTCTTTTGAGTTTTTTAAGCAAAAATAATGTTTTCTAAATGCGGGTACGTTCCTTAGGGCTAATACGGCTCATGCTTGCTTCGGAAGGGGTCCTTTACTTATTCTAAAAAAAAAAAAAAAAAAAATCAATAAATAAAAAAGTTATGAATTTTTAAAAATAGGACCCTTATTTTTGCCCACCCTGTATATTTCAGTTATTTCATAGATAATTGATCCTAGTAACCCCAGATGAAATCGAATGAAAATTTCAATCGTGAAAAATTTAACCCTTCTTGAATGTTGTAACTGTTAACGATTTCTATAACACACAGACAACCATTGACTTTCATATTTTATGAAACGAAGAAAATCTATTTAAAAAGAATGAAGTTTGTTTCTTTACCTTCTAATATAGTTCAGTTATCTTATGGACCTAACCGATAATTGCTCTATTGACCCTAGATAGTATTGAAGGAAAATTTCACTCTTATTGAAACTTTTATGAATGTTGTAACTGTTAACATATCGATTTCTATAACACACAAACAAACATTGACTTGTACATAATTAGCTTACAGTAATATGTGCATTTTTTATGAATATTAACTAATGTCTTAGGCCTCTTGCAATGTGTCTCTGTAACGATGAGGACGTTGGTACATGTGTGCAGGTTATCTTGAGATTTTGGGTTCAATTCTGATCCAAGGTAGCAATGCCAATTAACAAGTTTGTGGTATACTAGTAAATAGGCAAAATGAGCAAGCATGAGAAAGATACTAGTTGTAAAAGCTACTCTCTTTCTTTCTCTGCTCGGCTTACTTCTTCCTCTTCTTTCTTTCTCACTTTTTTTTTTACTTTGATTCACCGCAAACAAGGCACATTGCCACTGAGATGTAAGGGGCTACTGTGAATTAGGGGCCTTATTAATAGAAACATCCTAAGTGTGGAGTTGTTTGTTCACATTATATTTACATTTCTGCATGTAGTATCTGTTCCGATGTTCATAGACTGGTATTGTCTTGGCCTTCGGGTCTTGATTTACGCCGGTCTATGGGTCTGTCCTGTGCAGTTCTAGGAGGTCCACCCTCCCAGGCTTTTCCTCTCCTCTTTGGGGAGGAGTAAGTTTATTGCTTACTGCCTGAGGCGCCCCTACCGGGAAATGCCGACGGGGCTGCCCAGGCAATTTTTAAATGGCCAGATTGCTCACCTTTCGAGTGCTGGCTTATCTAATCCTACTTTCCCGACCTTGTGTCACATCTTACCTTGTGGGAGGAAGATAAATTTTAGATACAGTCAGGGAAACAGGGATGGAATTGTAAATGCTAGCAGTTTAAGGAAAGAAGCTATTAGAGTAGAAAGCCTTCCAGCATCTGAGCATCTATACCATGAAGGGGTGGGATTTAGCTGATTGTCAGATATATTTATACTGAGAGGGCACCAGAGCAGCAAGTTCGTCGGAGCACATTCCATTGAAGTACTTGAAAAACAAGCACATCAATGTAACATCGTGGCAATGGGACAGGGGTTGGAGCTTGGTGGATGGGGTTGGCCCTATTAGATTTAGCGAGAGACTAGTGGTTGGTGAACAAGCCCCAGATACTGGCAAGTGTGAGAAGTTTTCTAACACGGTAGAGGGAACTCATTTTCCTTACAGCAGCATTGGCAATATCTTTTATGTATTTGTTCCAATCCATGTTACCTGTGAATGTTAGGCCGATTAGTTTGAATGTTGGACTCTCGGATATGGTGCTATTAACCATAGTAATCGGTGGCTGAAAACGTTTCTTATAATTGTTTAAGGAAAGGAGTTTTGTCTTAGTAGCATTAAATATTACCATCCATTTATGTCCCCATTAAACTACAAACTGTAGGTTATTTTTTAAAATTCAGCAATTGCCTTGGATATGTGCACGTTCGTTTAACCTTCTTGTTGAGAATAGAGCATAGTGTCATCAGCAAATATACCCATAGTAGACTATTAGCTGAGTCTTCATCTATGAGGTTGTGACCAAGGGAAAATCCACCGGAGATAAGTGCAGGGCCCCTTTTCGATGCACAACATGGCACTACAGTAACCCCGATATTATAAAACTGTTGATAGAGCAGCCGCTCTTAGTACTACCTAAAAGTTATGGCTCCTGTACTACCAGTTGGAAACAGCAGCCAGACAAGCTGTCAAACCTGTACCCTCAACCTGTCAGAAAAATGTTCCTTTCTATAGATGTACCGACTTGATTTTCAACAAATTGTGATCTATTTCTAAATTGCAAGTGAAAAGACAAATTTATTTCTTTTTTTTATTTTCTTTATGGTCACATTTAAAAGATAAATACATTTTTTTGAAATGATCAAAACGTTCACTGCACAGGCCGGGATCATCCAATTGTTTTCTTCATCTGAAGTTGATGCTTGATTCCAACACCAGTCGCAGTGTCAATCATGTGGTCTCGGTCAGTGTTGCAACAGAAGGATTCTCTCTCTCTCTCCAAACAAAAGTAAAACTCCAGTTTAAAACAATTAACAAGTTTTATTTTTCAATGTTACTATGATACTTTCTCACTGAATGACAGACTTGCAATCAGAACTGTGAGCCCTTACTGAATCAAAACATAAGTTCACCCAAACACAAAATGGCTCAAAGGACCGTCTGTCTCTGAGAACCGCAGAAACTCAACTGACTTTTTGTGACAATAAAGAGGAACACTCACCATCAGAAAAAAGAATGAGGTGCTTTGCATGTCGTGTATGCAGATTTAAAAAGGGCTTCTCTTCATAGGTGCAGGTGTTTATGGTGGTCTGATTTGCATATGTGGATATCAGGTGATATAAATGAAGAGGACAGCTGGGAAGGAAGGGGGAAGCGATTTTAGATTGGAGAGAGAAAGTGGGTTGCACGAAATTTTGTTGAAAATTGAATGACAGTCAAAACTTTTGGAGAAAAAGGCAGAAAGTGGGTTGCACGAAATTTTGTTGGAAGTTGAATGAGAGTCAAAACTTTTGGAGACAAAGGCAGAAAGTGGGTTGCACGAAATTTAGTTCGGTTGAATTACAGTCAAAACTTTTTTTTTTTAATTTGTTAATTCTTTTATTTTTCTGGCACAGTTAGTTAACACTTTTCTCTGCCCTTACGCTGAAATATAGATATATATCAGCTGTTAATCTATGGGCATAAAAAACTGACTGACCATGAAGTCCACCATCTGGTATGAACATTACTTTTGGAAAATCTCAAGTTGCTCATAATCACAGCATGGAACCGTCATATCCGAAAGGAAATTAGTTTTTCAAAAACTTTAAATGGTATGATTTATTAACATGAACAAAGAGACAATTACTTAGTTCATGTAGAGGAATAAAATGTTGGGTGGTGAAACCATTTTTCGGTGGGCTCTCTTCTCTTAGTTAAATATTTCCCACTTATAGGCCTGCCATTCGTAGCATGCATTTATGCCCCTTCACTAAACATGCCGCCTTGCACATGTTTACATATCTATCTCTGTGAATAAATGAGAAATATTATTTTGTGTTTACAACAAAGTTGTGAATGAAATGTTTATTATTTTTAATTAATGTTTCATGCGAACAATAGTGAGCTGTGAAAGCCAGCTAGTTAATATATAATAGAAATCGAAACGACCAAAACATTGTGATACCAATAACCAAGATGAGGATAACAGTCTGAATAGTGTAAATAATTATGAAAATCCATAATCCGAAAATAAAGACAAATATTAAATATCAAAATCTATTTATTTTCTTTTATCGGACTTGAATTTTAAATAGTTTATCACCATTGGAATAAACACTGGGCTATTTAAAAAAAACTCACTCCTGAAATATTTCTCCCACTTTGTTTCCCTCATCAGAACACTGTTATAGTATGGTGTCCAGGCCTCTGCTCCGTATTTAATATGTGATATCCAGCATCTGGAGAGAGTTCAACGATTGGCTACTCAAATCGTGTAGGGATTACTAGATCTGCCATATGAAAACCAACTCAAGAAACCTCACCTTTTCTCCATTATGCGCTGACGTTTATGCGGTGATCTTATTTTGGCCTACAATCTCCTCAATTGCCATTATGATCTTCCTCGGGACCTGAAAATGGGAATTCAGAAGTCTATGACTAGACTCCAAACATTAACCAAAAAAAAAACCCCGTTCGGTTCAATTCCTGTAGAAGCACAAAAACTCTCTGTGTAACTTTGAGCTCCAATGAACAAAAAATAATTCGGCTCACCGCAGAATCTCACTCGACACTCACTTCAGCTTCTCCTTATTTTCTTCTCTTTTTATTAGCAGATTTTCCTTCAATTGATTCCACTTAACCAATCAGAAAAAACATAATCCGCTGGCTCACTATTTGTCGTCAAGGCGAATCCACGTATTATTGTGCAGCAACCAGTAGATTTGTTACTTCGAGGTTGCGAGTTCAATCCTCACTAGAAAACTAGTAAGCCAAAACTTATTTCCCTTTCCATCTGCAAGCCAGGCAAAGGCGGATCCTCTTACTGCGGGGATGAAGTAAGTCTGGGCCATCTCCACCGCTCGATTCTGGCTCAAGATCATCAATTCCGCCACAGGACCTACTTTTCACTCCTGCACCAGAAAGAGGTCTACTCAAGCATTACTGAAACTGTTTCATCACGGATTTCAATTGAACCGGAGGAGGGGTGGTTTTTCAATCAGGATCCCTGGACCTTGAAATGTACTTTTAGATGTAGTAAATGCACCAATGACGCAGCAATTTCAAGGTGAATTTGGACAGGTGCTGGGCTACTGTATCCTCTTCTTTTACTGTATCCACCCTTTTCCTTACATGGCAACTGAAGCATGCTTGTTGCATTTTTTGGCAAATTTACTGAATGGAATTGAATTGAAAAAATGAGGGTCATGTCTTGTAGTAGGAGTGTACAGGGGTCCTCGTTGATTTCCAGAAAATGCTGAATGTGCCTCAAGGGGGGTTAAAGACTATATTTTTATGGAAATTTTTTTCAACTAATGTCACTTTACTTACATCCAATTAGGGATGAGAACATACTTTGGCCACACCTACACAAATTGAATATAGAAAATGTAAAAATACTAAAAGCAATATGGTGTTATTAGTTTGCGACAGAAAGACATAAGGTTCCACATTCAATCACAAGCAATGCCGAGTCTTTCTGCTAGTTATATATATATATATATATATATATTATATAAACATATATTATATATATATAAATATGTGAAAATGAAAGGTTTTAATCAATCATGGAGGAGACTAGGTTTCGTATGTCAGAGGATAAAAGTCGCTTTTACTAATATTCTTGACAAAGCCATGAATTCATCCCTATACACCACAAATTGCAGGTTAAATAGTCGGCTAGTATTACCCATTCACCCACATTTATTGCAGTGGGATCTCCTTCTGACTCGGCTCTTACTCTCGGTGGTGACACGGCTCTGCTCAAGGAGGCAAACGAGACTGAAGATCTTGGCCTTCTGGTCGACTCGGCCTTCAACCGATCTAAACATTGCATTCAGGCTGCAAACAAAGCAAGGAGCACTCTCATTCGACATTCTTTCTGTAAACTCACTCCTGAAATATTTCTCTCACTTTGTCTATCTCGTCAGACCACTATTACAGTATGATGTCCAGGCCTCTGCTCCATATATGTGATATCCAGCATCTGGAGAGAGTTCATAGACTGGCTACTCGAATGGTGCAAGGTCTATGGGATCTGCTGTATGAAAGCTGACTCAACAAACTTAACCTTTTCTCCCTTGAGAGCTGGCGATAACGCAGTGATCTCATACAATCTCCTCAATGGTCATTATGATATACCTCAGGACCTATTATTCACTCCTGCACCAGAAAAAGATCTATGTGGACACCACAAGAAAATATTTCACCAACGATTTCGATTGAACCAGAGAAGGGTCCCCTTCTAAATCAGGATCCCTGAACCTTAAAACAGTCTCCCAAGAGAGGTAATAAATGCGCCAACAATGCAACAATTCAAGGTTAATTTAGACATATGTTGGGCTATTGTATCCTCTTCTGTGTAAATTTCTATTACGGTTTCCCTACATGGCAACTGAAATATGCGTGTTTTATTTTTTGTCAAATTAATTGATTTGAATTTAGTTGCATTCCCATGAGGGAAAAGTCAGACATAGGATCAGGTTTTTCTCCAAAAAGGGGTATTCTGGATTAGAAAAAAAGTAAAAATTGTCCCAGTCAAGAAAGATTTCTCCTGCCCTGGTTGAGGAGAGAATAGATACTACACTTTTAAATATTTATTTGCTATAAATGGAATTATAATGTAGCAAACTAGATACAAGGCTCTCAAAATGAGGGGAGTGGGGGGTGGGAGGTTATCCCCTATTAATAGTTACATGAAGGATAACCTATATATTACTATTAACTAAACGCAATCATCTAAGCACTGTTCCTTTCTTTATTTCATTAATTGCACATCATATTTCACTTCAACAATCACCACAATACCACATTTTCTCTATGGATTACTTTGGCTAAGATCAAAGTCTAGTATCTGTTCCGATGGATAAACTAGTATTGTCTTGGCCTTCGGAGCTTGATTTACGCCGGTCTATGGATCGGTCCTGTGCAGTTCTAGGAGGTCCACCCTCCCAGGCTTTGCCTCCCTTCTTTGGGGAGGAGTAAGTTTATTGCTTACAGCCTGAGGTGCCCCTACCGGGGAATGCCGACGGGGCTGCCCAAGCAATTTTTAATGGCCAGAGTGATCACTTTCTAGGGCGCTGGCTTTTCAACCCCCACTTTCACGACCCGACGTTGGGTCACATCTTACTGGTGGGAGTAAAATAAAACTGGCCTTGTGGCTAACCTCCTAGAGAGGAGGTAAATAAATACTCTACTTAAAATATTCCCAAGTGTTTCTAATGAATTTTATTATACAAAAATATTTACAATTGATGAAAAAATGATGAGGGAGTGGGACCAAAAACACCCAAAAAGAAAGAAAAACAAAGAAACCAAAAATCAAGGTCAGTTTAGTAAAACCGTATGAACTATTTCTAAGAGTAGACCATCCACTGTTTTTCTGGTTCGTTTAGAACTGAAAACAAGTAGGTCAATCTCTAAATGGGAGTGGGATTTAAGCTGAAGCAAAAAGAAATAGGGGTGGAGTTTGGGAGTGGATGGTGATCCGGCCCAAAGCATCTGATCTATGAGAAGGAAATCATCTAAAATAACATATGTAACCGACTGCCTTATCGAACACATACAAAAAAAAAAAAACATGAAATTCACAGTCGTATTTAGCAAAGAGTTTCTGGCATAAAGTGAAAACGTAACCACAAAAATCAAGAAAACAAATATAATTTCAAAAAGATATTTTTACAAAAGACAGGTTTTAAAAGATTTTTTTCAAGAAGAAGCTGAGGAAGGATTGCGTCGAAGACCAATTAATGTGGCATCAGCTTCTAGCAAAGTGACGTGCTTGGCAGATCCCAGGAATGCGGCAGACATTTCGAAATCCTGAAGCAGCAACTTGACTTGTGTGCCACGGCGATACTCACTGAAACGTAAAGGAAAATATTTAGTTATGGTTAGCAAATTCAAAAATAAGGATATGAATTAGAATGGCAAGGCTCAATCATCATCATATTTGGTTTAACGTCCATTTTAGATGCTGGCATGTTTTGGACAGCTTTTAGAAATTGACTTACAAAGTTATCTTTGGTCAGATTTCTTTAGAAGTCATTTCCTCAGTAAAGTCAAAATTTTTATAGGCCGGATACGCTTCTTGATGCCGACTCAGCGATGTGATACGGACCAGTGTTTTTATCAAGACACCATCTCGAGGTGATTGACCAACAAGGCTAAAACTTCACCTGCCTTCAAGCATGATAATTAAAAAAAGATAAACTAAAGAAATTAAATAAAAATTATGTAAAACTATGCAAGGCTGTGGAGGCAGCAGCTAATATGTTTGATTCAGACTCCTTAATTTTAAAAGGTGTAACTCTTAGTCATAGTCTAAGAAATCTTCTACAACTATTAATAATATAAAAAGGTCTCTTGTCAGTCTTGAGAGACAATGGATATGTCCTGTAAGGATGTCTTTGTTGGGAGCTTATACTGAAGCAAAAGTTGTGCAATCACAAACTGCACCTCTCCGAAACTGGTATTGCTCAAGTCCAGTGATCAGAAGTCTAGGATGAGCAGAGAAAGACTGATGTTATTTCTGAGTTTTCCTACTCCTAGATTAGTTGCACAACGAATGGTTGATAGTATAGTCTATCCTACTATTTAATCCATAGCCGAAGGCATGATGAATGGATTAATTATATTCTCAAAGGTATTAGTGATACAAGAGACCAGACAGAGCTTAAACCTACAAGTGACATGATGTAGTGGTTACAGGCACAGACTGTGAGCTTGAGGTGGCGAGTTCAAGTTTTGTTGGGGCTACTGCATCACTTCCACTAATAATCTTGGGAAAATTATCAATCCATTTCTGCTCCATTAAACAAACTTTTTAAAATGTTATGGGAATTTAGCGTTTATCAACGATGGTTTACTAAAGTAGGAACATTTTTTTAGAGAAGGTGGGGGTGGGACTCGTAATATATTTATTTATGTCCTCTACAGGAGGTTAGACACAAGGTCAGGTGAGGTTTTGAAAAGTCAGCACACTAGATGAAATGCACTCTGGCCTACAAAACACGCCTGAGCAGCTTCTAACCTCTCAAAGAGAAGGTAAAGTCTGGGAGGGGAGGACCTCCTAGGACTGAACAGAACGATATAATAGTGCAACAGCAACAAAGCCACTTTCGGACTGATTGTCAAAGATGTATCCTCAACTGATACGAACAACACACTCGTAATATAATTCCAACTATATATACATATCAATATATATATATATATATATATATATCAGAAAAAGGAGTCAGCCATTGAGCTTATTTGAATTTTTTAAGATTGAGTTTGCAAAGCCAGTTAAAAATAAAAAGACAATCTCAAGATTAGCCTCTTTCTGCTCACTATATATCCCTCTCCGACTACTAAGACACAGCGATATAGATTATGTATACAGGGTGTTCGGGATAAATTTGATGACTTTTTGAAATTCTTTCATTCCAGAACCATTTGAAGTATTTAATAGAAGTAAATTATTTTATTTTATAACATCAATAGATGTCGGTGTACCTACATTTTAATACGAGCACATTGTCTGTTTAATTGGCGATGCTGATTTCGAAACAGAAAAAATTTATTTTTTATAACATAAGTAGATTGGTTGATTTTCACTATTTTGTTTGATTAGCGTTATCGACTTGGAAAGTAAAATGCAGGTGTTGTTTGTTACCGCTAGACCAGATTTGGTGGCCAATCATGTAGAGATGGTGTCTTGATAAGGGCACTGGTCCCCATCACCTCAATGGGTTGGCGTCACGAAGGGCATTCAGCCTATAAAAAAACTTTGCCTCAAATAAAGAAATGACTTCCAAAGAAAATCAGTTGCATTTCAGGCTATGTAGTCGAAATGTTGGAAGCTTGCGTACAAGGTCTAGTGAGATTGTTGAGTTTCTTGTGAGAAGAGGTATTGACCTGTGTTGTGTCCGAGAAACTCGTTTGAGGGGTAAATCTGCTAGAATGGTTGTGGGAAGCTGTATTGGACCGGAAATGAAAAGGGAACAAAAGGTGTCGTTATTTTTATTGTGGAGAGACGGGTAGAAAAAGTGATTCAAGTTAAACAAATAAATGAGCGAATGATTTTGATGACGTTGATGGTAGGTGAGAGAATTTTTACGACTATATACGCTTATGCACCACAATGTGACTTGAGTGAGAATGTGATGGAAGAGTTCTATGACAGGCTTATTGCAGTGACTGATGGGGAGGATGAGAGGTAAGTGCTCGCTGTGGCAGGAGATTTGAATGGTCATGTTGGAAATACCCCTGGTTATTTTGAGGGTGTGCATGGAGGGAATGGATATGGTGATAGAAATGCTGAAGGAGAAAGAACTTTGGAATTTGGTCTTGCCATTGACATGCTGGTTGCAAACAATCTCTTTAGGAAAAAGAGAAGTCATCTCATTACATATGTATCGGGTACAGCAAAAATGGCGGTAGACTATTTGCTGGTTAAGAAGGACAGTAGGCCATTGAGTGATGTGAAGGTGGTGCCTGGTGAAGAATTTGTGACACAGCGCAATCTGGTTATTTGCAATTTTACGTTGAAGAAATCTCATGAGGAAAGGGAATCCCCAGCAGGAAGGCGTGGAGGTTGAACGAAGAACAAGTAAAATGTGAGTTTAGAGACAGAGTAAGGGAACTTTCGGTTACCAGACCTACTTTTGGAAGTGTGAAAGAACAGTGATAGAAGTTGAAAGATACACTGTTGAAGGTACCAGATTTGTGGGTGGACGAAACAGCCCCCAAGGCATAGGGTGACATGGTGGTGAAATAAGGAAGTTGAAAAGTGTATCAAAGAAAGGCAGAAACGATGATCTCAATAGATAAAAAGTTTAGTGAATAAGGAAATATATTTGGTGGCAAACAGGGAAGCAAGAAAAGCAGAATGCAAAGCCAAGAAAGAGGCTGAGCAAACCAGATTTTGATTTACTACGAAGAGATGACCAAAAAAATGAAGTATTCAGGATAGCTAAACAGATGGCAAAGATAAAAATGGATATTGTTGGAGAGAAGTGCATTTGTAGTTGGCAACAAATGAAAAGGACAAGAGGGATGCTTGGAAATGCCATTATAAAATATTGCTGAATACTGAGTTCCCATCAAGCCGAGAAAAAGTAGAAGTTGCAGAACCAGTATTGGGGCCAGCTATAAGAATTGAGAAAGAAATGGTAAGGGTGCGAAAGATGAAGAAGGGTAAGGCTGGAGGTCCCTCAAGCATTGTTGCTGAAATATTGAATGTTGCAGGTGAAACGGGCATTGAGTTGATCACAGACTTGACAATAATAGAAGAGGTCTTTCTGAAAGGCTGAGAACTTAGTACCATTGTCAACTGCTACAAAAGGTAAGGGGAAGCTCTAGATAGAGGTAATTACAGAGGCTTTAAGTTGATGGATCAAGTTGATGAATCAAGTTGATGGATCAAGTTGATGGATCAAGTTGATGGATCAAGTTGATGGATCATGTTGATGGATCAATTTGATGGATCAAGTTGATGAATCAAGTTGATGGATCAAGTTGATGGATCAAGTTGATGGATCAAGTTGATGGATCAAGTTGATGGATCAATTTGATGGATCAAGTTGATGGATCAAGTTGATGGATCAAGTTGATGGATCAAGTTGATGGATCAAGTTGATGGATCAAATTGATGGATCATGTCCTGAAAGTGACTGAGAGAATAATTGAGCAGCAAATAAGAAGTTAGATAAGCATAGATGAAATGCAATTTGGTTTTATGCCTGAGCATAGTACCACTGGTACTATATCTATCTTGAGACAAAGGCAAGAGAAGTTCCTTAGTAAGAAGAAGAACCTGTATTTTACTTTTCATCCGTGTCTTGGAGGCATTGTCAAGGGAGTTCGCACAGGTTGTCCAGAAGAGATGCTGTATGCTGATGACTTAATACTGACCTGTGAAACAATGGAAAGTTTTCTTGTCAAGTTCAAAACTTGGAGAAATCCTATGGAAAGTAAACGGGCGAGAGTGAATGTCATTATGACAAAAGTGTTGATCAATGGTTGTAGTGTTGGAAATCCTCCGGAAAGAGGACAATTCCCATGCTCAGTTTATGATAAGGAAGGCGGGTGGAACTCAATTTTTTGTCGTACTTGTAAGCATTGGATACACAAGAAGTGCAGTGGAATTACTGGTAGGTTGCGAGATCATAACTAGTTTGTGTGCAAGAAGGGTAAGACAACAGGGACGAATGCAAACTCAGATATGGAAAAAAATGCGTGTGTGGCGAAGTTATTGAGGTTGTTCAGAAATTTTGTTACCTTGGTGATACCATTGGAGCATAGGGTTGACACGTGCTAGTGTGCTAGAATTAGAGTGGATGGATTAAGTTCAGGGAACTTTTGCTATTACTAACCAGAAGAACATTAACACTGTTGACCAAGGCATGTGTATGCAGTGTGATGATATATGGTCGTGAAACCTGGCTAGTTAGGGTTGAGGACATGTGTTGCATGAAGAGAAATGATATAAGAATGATACGATGGAGATGTAACGTAAGTCTTAAAGACAGGTTCAGCTCTGATAAGTTCAGAGGAAGATTAAATCTGAACAGTATTGGGAGATGTGTGCAGAACAGGAGGATTTGATGGTATGGCCATATTGAAAGAATGGATGAGAGTTCCTGGGTTAGTAGATGTAGAACAATTAAGGGAGCAGGGTCTGTCCAAGGAAAACACGGGAGGAAGTGATAAAGATGGACTTGAGAGAAAGAGGGATGAATAAAGACCTGGCCAGAGACAGGTTAGCTTGGAAGTCAATTTCTAAAAGTTGTCCAATACATGCCAGCAAGTAAAACAGACGTTAAACCGAAGATGATGATGATGATGATGATGATGATGATGCTAAAGTGCAACAGATAGTTGTTACTTGTTGGTTTGAGAGTTGGAGATCATGGACGACGAGAAAGTACCGGAATATTGGAAGAGAGTGACCTGCATGATGAGGATTTGCGCCAGATTCAAAATTTGCAAACCTTAGCTGCGACTCAGTGCTCCTTGAATATTTTGAAGGCCGTGAGATGTGAGCTGGAGAATTGGGACGAAGATGTGGAAGGAATGGCTAGTAGGATTGATCATAACAGGCGTTCTGACTGTGTCCGCACAAGGAAATTCGTCAAGAAGCCATTAAAAAAAAAGCCATGGCAAGATTCAGGCATGGTAATGCAGACCTTAACAAGAGATGGGCATCACTATGAAGAAAGCACTGAACGAGTGTCTAAAGTGTAGTATCTGTTCTGATGGATACTGCACTCCATAGACTGGTATTGCCTTGGCCTTCGGGGCTTGATTTACGCCGGTCTATGGGTCTGTCCTGTGCAGTTCTAGGAGGTCCACCCTCCCAGGCTTCGCCTCCCTTCTTTGGGGAGGAGTAAGTTTATTGCTTACTGCCTGAGGCGCCCCTACCGGGGAATGCCGACGGGGCTGCCCAGGCAATTTTTAATAGTCAGAGTGCTCACCTCTCGGGCGCTGGCTTTTCAAACCCCACTTTCCCGACCCGAGCTTGGGTCACATCTTACTTGTGGGAGTAAGATAAAAACTGGCCTTGTGCCTAACTCCTGGAGAGGAGTAAATAAATACTCCTCATACAGGAGTCGCAAGGGCCAACTACTCACTGCCAAGGTTCAATTTCAAGAGAAACGTCTTACGAAACTCTACAACATCTGTGATAGTCTTTGGGTGTATTTCCAGCAAAGGACACGTCATGCTGCCCTACATCTTCTGAAAAAGGGACTCAGACTTGATTCAGATGGCTATATTGAGTTGCTGTCCATTGTTGTCAAGTGCTGGGGGTAGAGGGTGGCTGTGGGAAGGCCATACGTGTGGCAGCAGGATTCAACTTCATGTCACACCTCTGGGAAAACCAAAAGTGGCTAAGAACTTCTACGATTTCACCAGTTCTGACATCTGACCCCCCCCCCCCCAACTCGCTTGATTGCAACCTCATCTCCTCTAATAAAATGTTGGTGCTTCTTTAGTTTAACGACGACATCTTAGGTGTCTCTCTTAAAAAGAAAATAGCTAAAGAAATGCATAAACTTTGTCATGTACTTACGTGGTAGCTGAAAAGAAAAATGTACACCAAAAATTATGCAAATTTATCCAGTAAAAAACGATTTTATCTATCAGTCGCTTTTTTTTTGTTAAATTTTGCATTTTTCCCGGAAAATTTTTTAAGTTATCTCCCTTGCCTAATCAGTAAGTTGAACTGGGTAAAAAATGTCTAGCGATACGTAAGATTGCTTTTTCCTTTTTTTTTCTTATAAATTAATAAATACTGGATTAATTCGCGTAATATTTTTAGTACAACCTTATTTTCAGCTAACATGTAAGTACATGAAGTTTATACATTTCTTTAAATATTTTCATTTCGTAGCGAAACTAAAGAAGCACCATTTTTTTTTTTTTAATTCTTATTTAGTAAATCAAAATCTACAGATCTCCAACGCTATCCGATTTGACAATGGCCCGGGAATGGGGGATCATTTTACAGTGAATTTACATAGAAAACTCATCCCTCCGCTAAATTTTAAGATAATTGTTGTTTGTTTAAAGTCACAGGTAATCGCTTTAAAACAAAAGTAGAATCTCATTGGGGGGTAGCTAAAGGTGCTCATCTACAAATTTACCCTCTTTCTTTTTACAAAAACAATTTTTTATTTATTTTAAATGTTGAAGTAAAAATAGGTTTCCGGTATAAATGCCGAATCCTATATACGGGTAACTGAAATAGGACTTCACCGAAAAACGCGTACGGCAAGAGAGTTGACACTGTTTTGTGACAAAAGTAAATATTACCAATAAGTTAATTACAAAAAATGGTACTGATATCGATCCTGAACAAGTTTTCGTGAGGTTCGACTCGGAAGCGTTCGGCTGTCCTACGCAAACGCCCGAGAGTTGACGAGCCGATTTGTACAAGACGACAATTTTGATACGGTGCTGCGTCCTATGATGATATTGTTTTGCTTGTTTTGTTTTTATTTGTTTTTTGTTGTTAGGGTTTAGGGTTAAAAATATTTATTTGATAACAGTAATTTCGCTCTGTTTTGCTTGTTTTATTTGTTTTGTCGTTTAAAAAATTTCTTGCAACTATAGGCGCAAATCCTGGAGTAGTACCTACTCCAGGATTTGCGCCTAATTTCCGTGACTGCTCGGCAGCAGCGAGTCGACAGCTCGCGGAAGCGTCCGAGACCTGCCGAGTTGAAAACGAGGCTGTAAACAAAACTGGGGAAAAAAACTGACCAATCAGGATGCTGTAAACCGGTTTATATCAAGCAGCCGATTAAAATTGGAAGGAGACGCTTAGACTAACTGAAAAAAAAAATGAATTTTGAGCAATTGTGTCGAAGCGTAGAATCTCCGGAGAAGGTAATGAATTTCTGCCAGCAGACTGCCCACCAGAATGCAGTGTACGCGATGCGGCCGACTTTGCCGGTTGACGGCAAGATGAACAATATCTGAGATATGCCTGGAGATGCCCTACCCAGGAATGCCGGGCTTGGATTTCTTTGCGATCGGGGACATTTTTTTCGCGATCAAAGTTGGAGATAGCTACCAACCATCCTAAAGATGATCTACCTGTGGTCCCAGGATATGGCGAAATTGCCTAATTGCAAAAAAAGAATAGTAAAAAAAAAAATGGTTAAAAAATTAAAAAAGTTTATTTATTTCAGCTATGGGTTTGTTCATTTCTTTCATTTTTTTTATAAAAATATATGCATTTCTTTTTCTTTCCGTATATTCGTCTTATATGTTGTCGTCTGACAACCTTCCATTTTTTTTTCACGAGTTTTTGTTTTGTTTATACAGCCTCGTTTTCGACTCGGCAGGTCTCGGACGCTTCCGAGCAGTCACGGAAACTGGTACCATTCGGCTCGTCAACACTCGGGCGTTTGCGTAGGACAGCCGAACGCTTCCGAGTCGAACCTCACGAAAACTTGTTCAGGATCGATATCAGTACCCAAAAAATAAATTGATCGGAAATAATTTCAAAATTAAATAATTTCATTTTTTTTTAAATGTCGCAATATAAACAAGGCTGAAAAATATAGTCGCCATTTTTTATAAACAAGTCGAGAAAGAGACTAGCTAAGAAAAAGCGATAATACAGGGGGGGGGGGTGTTAACTCTTCCCGAGCCAAGGACGGAACTCGGCACATGTTCGTCTTTAACCACTGTCCGTTTTTCACAACTTTTTACTGACCATTTTTCTTTTCTTTTTTCGGTGTACACTTATCTATCAGGCTGCTAGAGAATTCCGGCGTTTTTGGATTTTTTTTTCAAATATTTTACATTTTAAGAGGGGGGATCAGTTTCCAATGTTAATTCAACGTAGACTGATCCCTCTTTTTGACCATCTTAATTTTAAAAAAAATCTTTCTCGGTGTACGATTACCTATCATGTCAATAGAGAATTCCGGGGGTTTGGGAAAGAAATAGATAAGTGTACACCGAAAAAAGAAAAGAAAAATGGTCAGTAAAAAGTTGTGAAAAACGGACAGTGGTTAAAGACGAACATGTGCCCGGAACTCTCCTAAAATTAAAACAATTAAATTGTTAGATGTTAAACTTTGCAAAATAAAAATAAAAATTAAATCCAAGAACAACCCGACAAAAAATTGATACGGTGGATTAATTTGCCCTGTCACCGCTTAGAAAATCAGACAAAACTAGTCGATAAAATTTGGCAACCGGTTTAGGAGCTAATTACTTCAATATAACCTATCATGTATATACTTACTGTGATTTAACTTGTGGGGTTTTGCAAACACAGTGGAATTTCCCTCCGATGTCAATATAAAGGTCGTCTCCGTGAACTTCAAAAATCCGACCTACAACGGTCCGACCGATTGGGTGACCAAGTTGAAAGAGCTTCGAATTCCGTAACATGCTCGCAAACGAAATGTCCGGACTTTCCCCTTCGAAATGGCCTGACTTCTTATTCGTCGTAATTTCTTCATTATTGTCGTCTTGTTTCTCGTCCCATATTTCGATCGCCCGCACAAATTTACTTAAAGTCGATACCTTCTCCTTGGAAGAAGAAGAAGGTTCCGAAGTTTTGACCAGGCCATCGTCACTTACATCGCTCCTATCAGTAGGGAAAGTCTTTTTGGTAGACGTTGAATCCGAAGAAAGTCTCCAACCGGACGACAATCGGGGAATAGAAAATAATGTTTTAGTTCTCCGTAAAATACACGCACGAGAATAAGTGTAGATGGTGGCCGCCATCATTAGGAACTCTCCTGTGCGTGTAATCAATGTACGGATGCGCCTACGTGTAATAATATATGATTTAAAACAACACAAAGCTGGCACAATCTCTGTCTGCCTCCCACTGCAGAAAAGTTAAACATAAGGTCAGTTTATAGTGGGGAGGACTCTGGATGTTTTCAAGTGACCTGCTTGCATTCGCCGGTGGGGCACTTCATGCGACTGGCAATAAACCAATCTACTCTCCCGCAAGAAGAGGTAATGCCCGGGATGATGGCCTTCTAGTACCGAACAGAATCATAATATACCCCGATATAAGCCTGAACTCCTATGCGAACGTAATAATCTATGTTTATAAAAAGCAGTAAATCCAAAATGTTGGACTAAAAAATGCCGCCTGGCATTATTTCAAAACATTGTAGTTATATATATAAAGTTAGGTATGAGTATATATTTATGTATATCTATACAGGGTAATCTCATAAACTATTGAGGGGATCATTATGAATTTTG
The DNA here is from genome assembly GCA_963556195.1 of Sepiola atlantica. Classification (NCBI taxonomy): domain Eukaryota; kingdom Metazoa; phylum Mollusca; class Cephalopoda; order Sepiida; family Sepiolidae; genus Sepiola; species Sepiola atlantica. The sequence continues at coordinate 7,741,758 of OY744532.1, read as the reverse complement.
GAATATATATTCTCGGCAACACAGTGAGTAACGTGGGTACATTATTATTTTTGTATCTGTTAATATTTAGAGGGTGCATATATAATAAAAATAAAAAAAAGTTTATGAACCGATTATTATGAATTTTGGAATATATATTCTCGGTAACACAGTGAGTAACATGGGCCCGTTATTTTTTTGTAAACTTTACCATTTCGGGGGTGCCCTCCCCCCCCCCCCCCCAAAAAAGGACCCCTCCAAGCTCTACGTTACATTTTTAGTTACATTAAGTAATACATTTATTAAAGGATCGGTTTGCATGTGTGAACGTCAATAATATGTATGTGCTTGGTAAAATCCTAAACTATTGAACATATCATTATGAATTTTGGAATATATATTCTAGGAAACAGGGTGAGTAACGTGAGCATATTATTTATTATTTTTGTAAACTTTACCATTTAGAGGGATGCCACCGAATCCGTATCATACCCCCCCCCCCAAAAAAAAGAAAAAGAAACATTAAAATTTAAAACTAATGGTATATTTATTGTAGAATCTACAAGTTATTGTATAAAACAATTTTATTTAATGTTTTTGTTAACGAAAAAATATGTGTAATAACATTTGTTAGGATCGAGGGTCGTGTTCCCCCGATTATAAACGTGCAAAGTTGAATCAAGCAATGTTGCATGCAAAGACAGAGTAATAATTAACAAACAAAATGAAGTAGTTCAAATAACGTTTATTGAACGTGTGTGTACGTGGAATGATGAAGTGTGTGATGTATGCATGTGTGTCGATGGGAAAACAGTTCTTGAAAAAGGTATAAGAAGAAATGAATCCGGCGAGAGGAAAGTCTTTGAAAGCCGTACACAAAGAAAATGAGTTGAGAACTCTTACCGTTGTTTGACCACGTGTGTGGGTAGTTGTTATGCCGATGCCATGTGATGAGAAAAGTGTGAGACGAAGCGCTAGTGTATTAGCGTCGTTCTGCCGAGGCCAATCGACCAGAAGAGAAAAGTGAAACGGAACGCTAGTGTCAGCGTTGTTCTGTCGCGACTGGTCGGTGAAGAAGAGAGAGATTTTCCGTTTGCAACGGTTTTTATAGTCAGAAGGGCAGATAACTCTGGTGTCGCTTTACAGTGCCACCTGTCGGTGAAAAAGCGACACCTACCGGCAAACCGGTGTAGTTATGTTTTGAAAGGAGGAGGTAACTGCTACACATTTGATAAAACAATTTACAATCCATATTTGGTACTAATAATTACGGCCTCACTACTTCTAAAGCCAACACGTCCTGCATTGGATTTAAAAAGAATTAAAGACAAAGTCCCATTCTACCATTTTATATTATACTTTATTTGGGCATCTTCGTTAAACATGTAATAATAGATAAGGTGTTAGTGAAAGAGAGGTTATTAGAAGTCCATAAGTCTGGTATTGAGAGTTCATAATAGGAGAATGTTATCCCAAAGTCCGTACATATGAATAAGGGCAAGAGTTAGTTTAAAGGTTGGCAGAATTCATGGTTACTTGGAAGTAAGTCTGTGTGTCGCTATCGTATTGGGAGTAAGTCCATGTGCTGGCAGGTCACTATCTTGATAGTGAAGTCTTTGTGTCGACACGATAGCTCACGGCCTGGTGATACCAGATCAGGCTGCCCTGTGGCTCCCTGAGACGAAATTCACCTACATTGACGTTTTTTTTGTTGTTTTTTTTTTGTAAAACTTAATTATGTTCTACAAAACCAAAAACAAAAACAACAGCCCCTCTCCCTTTCTCCCTCCCCTTTTTTATTTTATTTTTCCTACCCTACTCCCGGTCCTGGATATGACCTTAAACTACATCCGATGGTGAGATCCGGCTTACGGATATATAAGAAAATTTAAGGAAATTTAAAGTTACCCAAATATACTTATCCATGTATAAATACAACATTTAATTTCTTAGTTCGATTTTATAAAAAAGGGAGGAAAGGCTAAAAAAGTCTCTCCCCCCCCCAATAAAAAAGAAAGAAAAAACAAAAAAACTCCGGCATTAAATGACCACATAGGTTGATATGCCGCAAAACCAACCAATCCAATCCAATCCGATAGCTCACGGCTAAAGGTAGGTTTGGGTTTGCATGCCAAGAGAGGAGTTAAATTGTGATCTCAGCAATGTGAGATGTACCAGCCATGATGCGGACCCACTAGGTAAAAGAGTGAGGGTCGGGCCGTGTGTCATTCATCGGGGATTGAACCCAGAGTGTTCCGATTACAAGATAGAATCTTGTTATTTCTGTGCGAGGACAAGAGTTCACTTATGCAAACGAGCATTGTTTTGCATAGACTAATTCTCATTGAAATAAAAAGAGTAGAAAATTTCCTCCCAGCATGTGATGATAACATTACAATACGCCGAGTGTTAAGCAAGAAAAGGACAAAGAAATTGAATTGGCGTTTTTTGTCCAGTTCCCGACTGATGAGATTTTTCTGAGAGTTGGCGTTGTCGTATTTTGAAGAATTGTAAACACAATTCGGGATTCAGACTTTTGATTTTTTTTTTTGTGTGCATGTATGTTTTATTGCGAGTTAGATCGAACAGTGCTACGGCACTCCCTTAAATAACATGTATAAGAGATTGTTTCTGATTGGTTAAATCACAATTGAAATTAGGTGTTTGCTCCAATCAGCGCAATGCTTACAAGTCAAGCAAATAGTTCAGACATCGTTATTCTATGGCTGCTACAAACATACAAAAATTTTCATATTCTGTATATATATATATATATATATATATATATATATATATATATATATATATATATATATATATACCGTATTTCTTAATTGGGAGAGTTTCCCAGCAGAGTGCTCAATTATTAATGCAAAAGTAAAATTAACTAGATAATTAATAAGAGCATGATATTTATTAATATTAAAAAAAGTGTTACAACAACATCCGGACCAAGGTTTCAGATCCGAGAAAATCGGACCTTCATCAACGGAGTCGTATAGCTTAATGAGTGAGAACAACCGCCAGGAATTTCAAAATATTGTCCGTTGGAAAAATGGAACACTTTCAGATTTAAAATTGTCACGTGCGTGGAAAATACGTAGTCAGTTATGGAAAGGTTTCAGATCAAAACAACAGCGACGCTGTACATAGAAAAAGCAAGAAATTAAATGGGAATAACGTTAACAGTTGGACAGATGGGAAACTAGCAGGTTTAAATTGTCACGTGCGTGGAATTACGTAGCCCGTTATGGAAAGGATTCAAATTTAACTAATAGAGACGCTATATATGTTATCGAAAGTAAATGGAGATAACGTTAAAAATAAAATTAAAATTAAGTTAAAAATTATATTGAAATAATATGCTAATGTAATAATATATTACTAAAAATATTAAATAATAAATCATTAAAATTAAACTTATAAATAAATAAATTGTAATCACACCATTTATAAATTTATAAAGTCCTAAGGGTACTAATCATAAAAAATTTAAGGTACTAATAATAAAAAGGGGGGGGGGAATAAAGAAAGATGAAAAAGAATGATGAAGAAAAATAAAAATAAATGAAGAAAAATAAAGATGAAATAAATACACTGTTAGATAAAATAAAGGATAACATAAAATTGTGTAAAAATAAAAAAAGATAAAAGGCAAAAGAAGGAAAAATGGGGATATGGGGTACTCCACATTAGAAGGGATATCTCTAAAAATATTTAAAAGTCATTATATAGGGGTTGCAAAAAACTCTTTAAATGTTGGTATATTGTGGAAGGAAGCGGCCGACTTATTCTTCAAAAATCTAAACTAATCATTGATAAATTATAGTAAGGTGCCGTATTAGGGAACAGAGAAACTATTAATAATAATGATAAAATAAATAAAATTAAAATAAAATTAAAATGTAAAAATAAAAATAAGATAAAAATGAATCAAATTTTAAGAAATCTATATATAAAGAAACTGTACATAAAAAAATATATATATGAAAAATTTTTTTTATAAAACTTAATTAAAACATTTTTAAAAAATTATTAAAAAAATTATTAAAAATTGTTTTAACATATGCGTACACATATATAAGCATATACATGATATGAAAAATTAAAATACACATACACACATACGCACAAATCTATATGAATATAAATATCAACATAAGCCTACATATATACACATACATATATATACACATACACACACACACACACATACACACATATATATATATATACACATATACATACACAGACATATATATATACATATATACACACATATACACACACATATATATATATATATATATACAGAATACACACCCGCGCATAAATGTGTAAAATAATAGGGGTGGGGGACAAAAAGGGGGGAAAATTTCACACAAAGGGGAGAGATTTCCTAACGTTTTCTTAACGTTATTCCCATTTAATTTCTTGCTTTTTCTATGTACAGTGTCGCTGTTGTTTTGATCTGAAACCTTTCCATAACTGACTACGTATTTTCCACGCACGTGACAATTTTGAATCTGAAAGTGTTCCATCTTTCCAACGGACAATATTTTGAAATTCCTGGCGGTTGTTCTCACTCATTAAGCTATACGACTCCGCTGATGAAGGTCCGATTTTCTCGGATCTGAAACCTTGGTCCGGATGTTGTAACTTTTTGTATATATATATATATATATATATATATATATATATATACATACATACATAGAGAGAGAGAGAGAGAAAGATAAGTGAAAGTGAAAATAAACAAATGTAAAGTTATATACTTTACAAGTTTAATAATTTCAGATAGTACAACAAAGTATAGTATAAAACATAGAAAAGTCCTTTAAACCTAGGTTTTTCAAAGAATTAAATCCTCTCATCTGAAGGATAATCCAATTATTTAACAATAAAAGCTTTGGTTTTAATTATTAACTTGAAAAACAGTTTATAAATCATGTATGAAATCTGAAGTCCTTTATAATTCCAAGTGAAAAATAAGGAGAATAAAATAAGGAGTATCCTTGAACAAGGGGTAAAAAGCTTTTTGCAACGGTAAATCAACTTGGACATTTTCTGATTTAATATTCCAATGGATAATACCTCTTGACACTTCACAATATATCCGTGGATTTACTGTCGCAGAAAACTTCATCATCATCACAATCATCATCATCATCACAATCATCATCATCATCATCACAATCATCATCATCATCATCATATTAGATTTTACATGCTGACATGTGTTGGACAACTTTAATAAATCGACTTCCAAACTAACCTATATCTGGGAAGGTCTTTATTTATTGCGGCCAGAACAGCTGTTTGCAAAGGTAGGGTTGCAGAGCGCAAGGTCTTGACTGTGTTGAAGCAGGTCTGCTGCAACAAATCAGCAGGACTTGATGGCCTGCCCTACAAATTTTTTTTTAGGTTGTCGCACGTGTCTGTACTGATTCTGATGGATGTGTTCAACTATTGGTTTGACCAGGGCACCATCCCAGGTGAAGTCACCAAGGGAATGATCACATTGCTGAAGAAATGGGACAGGCATGGTGAGGAGAAACTAGAGGACTACAGGCCCATAACTCTGCGAAACACAGAGTTAAAGATTGTTGCCAAGATTCTATCTAACTGGTTGCAGGGTGTTATCGAAGAGTTGATTGAACCCGAGCATTAGTACATTGTGAAGGGGACATCAATTCAGAACAACTCACATCTGATTCATACGACCGTAGAGAGGATAGAAGAAAATACAGAGGCTGCACTGATCAACTTGGATTAGTCCAAAACTTTCGACAGGGTCGACCATATGTGTGTGTATATATGTGTATATGTATATATATATATATATATATATATGTATGTATACATATTGAGTATGAACGGAAATGATGAGTACTTAATATGAAAGATCAAGAACGTGAGTGTGTGAAAAAGAAATGAAATACTGTTTTTACAGTTTGACTATACAAAATACATCCCATAGAACAGGAGAGTTCGTAATTGTCTCTGTATCAAAGGGAGATAACGGGCGACGTTAATTTGTCTTGTATATATAAACAAATGAGTGTAAGATACATTAAAGGTATTCCTTGGCCTTTTGGCCGGGATCAAAGTGTAGTATCTGTTCCGATGGATACTGCACCCCATAGACTGGTATTGTCTTGGCCTTCGGGGCTTGACTTACGCCTGTCTATGAGTGTCCTGTGCAGTTCCTTCTCACTGTTTGAGAAGGGGTTAGTTTATTGCTAATCGCCTGAGGCGCCCCTACCGGGGACTGCTGACGGGGCTGCCCAGGCAATTTTCAAAAAGCCCCAAGTACTCTTCCTCTAGAGTGCGTAATTCCCACTTTCCGACCTTGTGTCGCATTCTACTCTGTGGGAAGTAGATAAATAGGGGTAATCAAGAAAAAGTGAGCTTGTAAAGCCAGTTAAATACAAGAAATTAAAAGAAAAAAATCCAAAATTAGTCTATTTATGCTCGTTATATCTCCCCCCCCCTCTCTCTCTTTCTCTCTATATCTACTGGTTAAATAATATTATTACTTGTGGTGATATATCCATTTGTTTATAATGGACTGTCTAAATGGTTTTATCTTTTCCTTTCTTTATTACCTTCAACTGTTAAGAGAGTAAGAGAGAGAGAGAGAGAGAGAGAGATGGGGAGGATAAACAGTGTATAAAATAAGATCGGGGGTCAAACAAAAAGTGAGAGAGGGTGAGAGTAATAGACAGAAAATTACTAAGAGATTGATAACTTGTTCAGTAAATTGTAATTCACAGCTAATTAGAACAATTAAAATGGATTCTTTTACTAACATAACTCAATCTCCAAACCAAGAAATATTTTAACATGTATTTTATGTGATTAAAATAGGGAAACGAACGTTGATCAGCTCAGCTTAAGTCTAATAACTTGACTACCCGTGCCCCGTTGGGTCACAACCACTATTTGTTCCACTTTGATTTCATATGAATTCCATAAACTGTTACCTACGTGTTAAGAAATTTTCCTTACATTACTAAAAGTAAAGAGACCTATTATTTTGCTATCTAATTTACATGCGTGTTCATGGTGTATCTAAACACCTATGTCAATTAGCTGAAAAGAGAGAGTCACTCTTTCTCTAAATGCCCACAGTGACATTAAAAGCTATTAGAGAGTGATTTAATCAACATACGGTGGGAGAGGACGAGAGAAATAGATAGATAGCTAAGAGAGAGACGGGTGACTTGTTCAATTAATGAGACATTATGGTTAATTAGAAGTAAGGTCACCAAAACACAATAATCCAGATTTGGCTGGACTGATTGGCGAGGACGTATCTCCGACTGGTATGCACAATAAAAAGCTTTAGCTCTTTATTTCGTACTGGCTAGGGCACATTTTGATTTTAGGGCTGACCTTTTTGTCTGAATGAGGTATGGTCTTAGGAGGTCACCCTCCCAGGCATTACATCCTCCTTCGGAGGGAGTGTTTATTACAAAACGCTTGAGGCGCTCCTACTGGGAAATGCCAACGACTCTGTTCTCGGGTATTTTCTAACCTTTCCAGAGTGACCCGTCGGGGAGCTGGACCCCCCCCCTCCCATTTTAAACTGAGTTTATTTCTAACCTTAAGATCAAAGTGTAGTATCTGTTCCAATGGATAGTACACCCCTTAGACTGGTATTGTCTTGTCCTTCGGGGCTTGATTTACGCCGGTCTATGGGTCTGTCCTGTGCAGTTCTAGGAGGTCCACCCTCCCAGGCTTTTCCTCCCCTCTTTGGGGAGGAGTAAGTTTATTGCTTACTGCTTGAGGCGCCCCTACCGGGGAATGCCGACGGGGCTGCCCAGGCAATTTTTAAATGGCCAGATTGCTCACCTCTCGAATGCTGGCTTATCTAATCCCACTTTCCCGACCTTGTGTCACATCTTACCTTGTGGGAGGAAGATAAATTTTAGATGCAGTCAGGGAAACAGGGATGGAATTGTAAATGCTAGCAGTTTAAGGAAAGAAGCTATTAGAGTAGAAAGCCTTCCAGCATCTGAGCATCTATACCATGAAGGGGTGGGATTTAGCTGATTGTCAGATTTGTCACATATATTTATATCAAGAGGGCACCACTTTGGGGAGGAGTAAGTTTATTGCTTACTGCCTGAGGCGCTCCTACCAGGGAATGCCGACGAGGCTTCCCAGGCAATTTTTAATGGTCAGAGTGCTCACCTCTCGGGCGCTGGCTTTTCAAACCCCACTTTCCCGACCCGAGCTTGGGTCACATCTTACTTGTGGGAGTAAGATAAAAACTGGCCTTGTGCCTAACTCCAGGAGAGGAGTAAATCAATACAAGTGTAAAACAGGTAATTACCACCCCTCCCCGATTTTCTTTAAGGTGAGGAGACACTATAACTTTCTGATAAGCCACTATGACCAACTAACAATTGGGGGGGGGGGGACTTCTTTTCTTTTATTTTTTATTAATCTTGTTTTTATCTTGAGCGCTGCTATATCAGGTCTTACCTTTATCCTCTGCATTAATCTTTATTTTTTTGTATGTTTTATCAACAACGATGGTGTTCCCTTACCTGTAAGATTAAACGAAAATGTTAATGCTTGTTTTGGTAGGGTAGACCAAAAGATAAGCAAACGTCTGCTTGTTATCTATCTACTTTTGTTATTATTAATTTATGTCTCCATAGACGACATCTTGATCAAACCACTAATCCCAATGTATCGTTGGAAATAAGAAAAATACTGCGTTATATTTTGGATATTGTCTATCCCTTTCTCTTCCAATCTCCCCCTCTCTCTCTCTCTCCCAATTGTCCTTCTTCTATTCCAATATTCTTCTTCTTCTTCTTAGATTATAAAAAAACATTACACTCACAGTGTTCAGGATCCTATTGCTGCTGAGTGACAACGTCCTTCTTATTATGTTATATTTTGGATATTGTCTATCCCTTTCTCTCCCAATCTCTCTCTCTCTATCTCCCATCTGTCCTTCTTCTATTCCAATCTTCTTTCTTCTTCTTCTTCTTCTTCTTCTTCTTCTTCTTCGTATTTCCCCTATTGAAGAATTTAAATCGAATGATGGGATTATAAAAAAACATTACACTCACAGTGTTCAGGATCCTATTGCCGCTGAGCGACAACGTCCTTCTTATTATGTTATATTTTGTGTATTGTCTATGTGTAGCAGACTGAAATAGGATCTATTTCTTCTCGTCCCCTGTGAACAAATTGGTCATACGCTGACCAATCGGCTTGCAGGGTGTATTGATATCAACTGTCCCCTCATGGACTATTTTCTACCACCTGGTCAGTTGAAGAATTCAGCAGAGAGAAATCGGCCAGCAACGAAGAAACATCTCTCTCCTGCCTTTCCCCTGCATCGTTCCAGCAGCAGCCATCTCCACTGGGAATATATTTGCTGACAACCCGGCAGCCTCTTTTCTTCACTGGGACACAGTTCCAACCCTCTGTTAAATAAACCCTTTTTGTTGCTTGTTACTCGGTTGCTGTTCGTTCAATTCATTTTGTGCGATAAATGTAAGGAAGGGACAACACCCCTCCCCCTTTCTATTACATATGCCCGTGTTTTTGGTCTCGTTCTTGTTGTTCTTCTTCTTCTCCTTAGCGATCGTCAATTTATTTACTTTGCTATCCTCACGCGTCTCTTTTGTTGGGTTTTATACTCTCCCTTCCTTCGTATAATTCATCACTTCTCCAAGCCACATACTTATCTTGATAGATTCTTCATAAAATAAGGATATTCTCTTCATGACAGTTTCTTATTTAAGGTAAGGTAAGTCTGAATCCATGTTCTTTTCATTCATTTAAACCACACAATGTTTTTATGACATATCAACCCTTTTTCAGCTTATTTAATGTTGAATCCTGTCATTTTGGTCAGGTAAAAGTTGTCATGCTTAAAATTATCTATCTTAATATATTCTAATATGTATACATAGTGTTTATTTTAATTAGTTTTTCAGGCTGTAAATGTATGTGTATAGCACTAGATGTAGCTCTATGTCATACCCATCATCATCATCATCAGCAGCAGCAGCAGCATATTCGGTTTATCGTCCGTTTTACATGCTGGCATATGTTGGACAGCTTTTTCCAAACTAATCTATCTCTGGACAGGTCTCTATTTATCCCTCTTTCTCTCAAATCACCCCTCCCACGTTTTCCTTGCCAATGGACCCTGCTGCCTCAACTGTTCTACGTCTACTAACGCAAACGCTATCATCCATTCTTTCAATGTGACAAAATCAATGAAGTCTCCTGTTCTACATACATCTCCCTATATTGTCCAGATTCAATCTTCCTCTGAGGTCATCAGATCTAAACCTGTCTTTAAGACTCACATTAAGGACTAAACAAAATATTTATAAAATATTTTGTTTGAGTAAATACAAATTTAAAAAAATGTTTATTGATTGTTTTCTTTTTGTTTCTATGGCACTCTTCGATAAATCAGGAACATTTTTCAATTTTATTTTAAGGATTCAAACATTTTTGATGTACTCATAATACTTTCAGATTATTTTTATCTATTAAAATATGCTTGTACTTAAAAGACAACCTAAAGTTAATCCGGAACAAAATAAAAGTATTATTACATATTCAAATAATTAAAAAAATATAACTTTATGGGATTTAAATTTTTGAGTTCAAAGATGGGTGGGATACAAACAAATATGACATGCCTTCAAAAATACTTTATCATATTTCTGCAAAACCAGGATCCGTATTGAATGCCCTATTGCGTTTGCACAGTTGCACACTAAGGGACCCAGAAATGGATGACGGTTTTGAATTATCAATTCTTTCCCGCTGGAACACAGATCGATTTTGGAGCCGGGCATCCCCGATATAAACAGAGCAGTGGTGACACCAAAATAAGAAGTCAATTAACTCAGATCATCATCATCATCATCAGCAGCAGCAGCAGCAACAGTAACAGCATCATCATCATCAGCAGCAGCAACAGTAACAGCATCATCATCATCAGCAGCAGCAACAGCAGCATCATCATCAGATTCATCATCAGCAGCAGCAGTAACAGCATCATCATCATCAGCAGCAGCAGTAACAGCATCATCATCAGCAGCAGCAGTAACAGCATCATCATCAGCAGCAGCATCATCATCATCATCAGCAGCAGCAGCAGCAACAGTAACAGCAGCATCATCATCAGATTCATCATCATCAGCAGCAGTAACAGCATTATCATCATCAGCAGCATCAACAGTAACAGCATCATCAGCAGCAGCAACAGCAGCATCATCATCATCAGATTCATCATCATCATCAGCAGCAGCAACAGTAACAGCATCATCATCATCAGCAGCAGCAACAGCAGCATCATCATCAGATTCATCATCAGCAGCAGCAACAGCATCATCATCATCAGCAGCAGTAACAGCATCATCATCATCATCAGCAGCAGCAACAGTAACAGCAGCATCATCATCAGATTCATCATCAGCAGCAGCAGTAACAGCATCATCAGCAGCAGCAGTAACAGCATCATCATCAGCATCATCATCATCATCATCATCATCATCTCTTATGCAAATACTGGATCCATCGTTGGCATCAAGGTTACAGTCCATCAGATCTTGATCCGTACAAGTTGGTCCATCGCTGCAGCCACTGAAGATGTGTCCCATTGTCTGTCTGGGATTCCACAAAGGCAGTTGCTTATTGTTGCTGGTCCTAACCTGTGGAGGTTGCTGGTCGTACTTTCAACCTTCACTCTTGCTCGGTTCAGGGTCACCCAGTCGTTCCTTGAGTGATCCGTTCCATTTGGGAGATGTTGTCTGGGTTCTTGGATAGTTTCATTCAAGTAGTAATTCCACTCATTCCATCTATCAATGCGGTAGTTCTGTGCACTAGTTCTTGACCGTGCAGGGTCTAGGCTCTCTTTGGTCATAAAACTACTACTTGATTTCAATATGCCTCTTGGTTGTCCATGGCCAGATAGGGGGTGTCTTCTATCAGTTTCCTGTTTGTATTTTTGGATTCTCACGTAGGCATCCCTTCGGATATAGGGGGGAGGGGTGCCATGCCAGCCAATCTGTACACCGTTGGTAGTGGGATGGGCTTTAGTGTCTTAGTGATTCTGGGGCACGCATTATTTAGTTCTGGATCGATTGATTTGGCATGGCATGATCCAGCCCAAACTGCTTCAGAGTATTCAGCGGCAAAGTAACAAAGTGTTAATGCTGCTTTACGCAGAGTTTTTGGGTCATCTCCCCAGTTTGAATTTGCGAGTTTATTCAGCAAGTTATTGCTTGTAACAACCTTCTCTATTATGGAATGGACTGATGACTTCTTAATAATGGCCGCATCAGACACTAAGCTTCACCATGTGTCACATCCTGTCCTCGTGGAGAGTCAGCTATTTAATAAGTTGTTCACAACCTGGTATTCATGCTCAGCTAAAAGTAATTATCTGCCTCATCGATCTCAGGAGGCCATTCTCCCATACATTATCTCCTCTTTTATGAGGCTGCTAAGGAATTACTCCCTTGGCACAAGGCTTACTCCCAACTACGGGCCGATTTGTGGAAAAGATGTCATACCATCATAACAACAGACAAAATCAGAACAATAGCAATGCCATACATATGTATGTCTCATACAACAGCCAAGTCGTACACAACAATTCAACAGCGTTAACATCACACATGCTGGTTGATACACAGAACTTCACAGACACACACACGCATACTGTCTCATACAACAGCCAAGTCGTATGCATACATTCAACAATGTGAACTTCACATATGCACACATACTGGCTTGTATACAGAAATTTACAATTTTTAACATGCTTTGAAAAGTCTCTTGAACAGTAAATATAATTTTCTAGAACTTCTTCCATGATAATTAGCAAATTAAAGTCTTTAAAAAGTAGATTTATAAAATATTTTACTTAATTTTTACTCAAAATTACATATTTCTCCCCCCCCTCCAAAAAAAAAACACTCTTACGACACCAAAAACATTAATAAACCTGCAGCCATACTGCCTTCCGTTAATAGAGAAGTACTGTTTCTTCATTTTACCTATGGATTAAATAAAGGGTTCAGTTCGAAATTCTGTCTAAGTATTGGATTGACATGCCTCCCAATCCTAACCCTAACGCTGACATGCCTCCCAATCCTAACCCTAACGCTGACATGCCTCCCAATCCTAACCCTAACGCTGACATGCCTCCCAATCCTAACCCTAACGCTGACATGCCTCCCAATCCTAACCCTAACGCTGACATGCCTCCCAATCCTAACCCTAACGCTGATATGCCTCCCAATCCTAACCCTAACGCTGATATGCCTCCCAATCCTAACCCTAACGCTGATATGCCTCCCAATTTTATACATATTAACTGCCCAATAGCTTCTGTGGAAACACTCAACCCATGCCGAAAAAGTATATCTGAAAAAAGAACAAAACTAGCTCCTACAGAAATATTAACAAAGAAGCAAAAGTAGTTGTCACATGACCTGCTTTCAACTATGTCAGCCACACATCAAAATAACCTTGTGCGCTCGGAATCACTTTTGGCGCCAAACGTAAAAAATCACTCTTTTTGAGCTGATGACTAAGTATTTTAGGACCAGAATTTTAATCTGTCAATGAGTTGAGCAAAAAAACAAGAGGGTGCTAACAAAGAATATTACACTCAATTTTCCTATCACTTTGGGAGCTAGGGAGAGAAAGTCACAACCAATCACAGGCCACTTTTTAGAATCTTTGCTGCACCCCCACGTGAGTGGGTTTTTCAAATTCCCTTCCTCGCTTGACCGAGCAGATGCAAAAACTGCTGCCTGGTCAAGCAATCAACTGGCATGTCTTACACTGTATAGTTATGCACATAGGCGAACCTGAAGTCTATTATGCCACCTTTTGACTAATCCCCCACATAGTGCAAGAGAGATGTAAAGAAAATGAAACTACGGTTAAGTTTGCAAAATACCACCTTTTTTGCAACTGTTTCTTATTTTCCTCATTTCCTTTCCTTTTCAAGTATATAAAATTCTAGATATAATTATAGCGTCATTCTTGCCATGTGACTTTTTTTTCGGAACCTTGTTTTCCTATACAGCAGACTCAAAATTTCGTCACTTATTTGAATGAGAAAAAATGAATATTGTAAAAAAAAAACAAAAAAAAAACTGGCCATTGTTTGCATTTTGCAAAAAGAGAATTTGTTTGCATTTGCAAGAAGGACTGCTGGTTGCATTTTACAAATAAAAATGGCTTTATTTGCTTTTGACAGAAGTCTGACCCCTTTCTTGGCATTTTGCACGAAATAGGAAATTTTTTATCATGATTGGCTTGAGAAAGGAAATAATTGGTATTATTTGCTTAAAATTAGCTTTGGTTTTCGTTTTTTTCTCTCTCTGTGTACCGTGTGACTTTATTTGTTATTTAACTTTTGCTCTTTAATTATAAGTCTGCTCTAAATAACGGTTTATTATCAATTTTAAATTATGTTAGTCCTTCAAGCAGCGTTATTGGTTGTCCGGTGTTAACCAAAAAAATCCACTGGTATAAGTGTTCCAGTTCGTTATCGTGGCATGATCACCGATTTTAAAACTTTGAAATGGGTTAAATCCGTGTTGTTTTCACGGGAGTCCCTTAAGAGGAAAATAACCCCTGCCTTAGATATCATGCCAAACAAGGATTCTCTTAAAACTGCCTATTTCGTGAGGCAACAGGATGTAGTTAATAAATTGATGGTGGATATAGACTTAGCGAATACTAAAATAAGCGAAATTTGTGAAAAGCAGATATCGACTTAGAACATAGTGGTTTGCTAGAATCTTAAATTGTAGAGTCGGAATTTATTTCCCATGTGTCTGAAAAGCTTTCGGAGATAGAAAGCATCGTCTCAACACTCCTTTTCCCTCTGTTACCCCTGCGAAATGACGCTACAGAACAACATACACACATGCTTAAAAATCTATGTACGAAATTTAGTCATGAAGAGGTGGATAAATTTCGGTTTAAGAATTTCGTAGCTCAATTTGAGAATTGTGTTACCTCGGTAAAATCAGGGAAAGTAAAACTATCTCTCTCGAAAGTTTTTTTTTAACCGGCTACACATCCAAATTAATTTGGAATCTTTTTTCTCAAAGACGATAATTATGACGTGGCCATTAGTTAAATGATGAAATACTTACACAAATGTTGGCCTATAATTTGATCCAGATTTTACAAATGTAAGGAAATTTTTATTTGGTATTAATGCCGATTTGTTGGAACTTAAATCCTCTTTTAATTTGTATTTTGAATTAATTAGCCATATTTTTTTCCTAAATTACCAATTTAGAAAGAATGAATTCGTAAGTTCGACAATAACTATACAAAAACCAACCAGATTTTGATAGTTATAACAAAGTTATAAAAACTTTAAAGAGAACTTTAAAGAGAACTACCCCCCACCCCGCCAAAAAATAGTAAGAATAATTACATTCCTCAACATAAGGATAGGTTTACATCGCAGCATGAAAACTGTAATAAGAACAATATTTCCACACTTGAAAATTTTTCTACTCGGGCCAGTAAATCTGTTGCCCATTGTAAACTTTGTATCGTAAACGCCGTTTACGATACAAAGTTTACTAAACGGACATTTTATGGGTTGAGATTTTCTTTGATTATAACCTCATCCTTTGAAACTTTTCTTGTTGCAAAAATATTTTTAAAAGATGGGCACTTCTGCAGTCTTTATGAAGCAGCTGCCGATTAAGAAATCGAAATTGAAGAGTTCCGTTTTTTTTTCTCCAAGTACCATTCATTCATAATTCACCGGAAGTTGAATTTACCGGGAGTTGAAGTAGAATTTAGTTTTTAGAAAATGGAGTTAAATGAGTTGAATCTTCGCGACATTGGTAATTTAATTAACCAGACGCAAAAAACAATAGATTTTTTACAGGCACATCGCCTGATTTCTTGCAGTCGGACATGCCCGTCATGTCAAAGACAGATGCAGATGGCAAGCCACAATGGAAGTGATGGATTTATTTGGAAATGCTCACGGAGAGAAAATGCGTAACAAAATAGAATGTGGCACCCACACGCAAATGGTGGAGTCTTACTTAATGGAATTTATGTGGCGGCAGAAGTTTTCTGCTAACCCCATGGAAGCCATTATAAATCAAATTGCAGAACTTTATCCTGTTCAATAAAAGAAAAAGGACAAAAAAATACAGTCCCCCACCCCAATGAAAACTTTTCATTTAGATAAAAAAAATCTCACCAAGCAAAACTTTTCAACTACAATATATTGAAAAAAATAAAAGCAAAATCAATGTTGACCAAAAAATTCATTCCCCCCCCCCCCAATCAAAACTTTACATTTTTATTTATAAAATTTTTTATTCATATAATAAAAAAAAAGAAATTGTTAATTGTTTCTTGTTACCCAAAAACAAATCAGTCTTGCATTTTTTTTAGGTTGTAAATAAGTCACTTCCGGTTGAATTACTTCCATTTATTTTTAGTAGAAGGACAGAAAATCCGCTGCTTCATAAAGACTGCAGAAGTGCCAAAAGATGTTTTAACTTTAATTGCTTTCAATCCTTTGGAATTTTCTGCCTTTGGAAAAAAAAGTCGCGAGTTTGAACTATTTCACCATTACGGCAAATTCTGCCTTAAGAATCAACTTGTAAACTTTCTCACCTTATGGCAATTTTCTGCCTTAAAAAAAAGAAAACTTTTGTGAACTTCTAACTTTTGGTCATTTCTGCCTCAAAAAAAAAAACAAAGTTTTGTGGACGTTTTCATCTTATGGCAATTTTCTGCCTTAAAAAAAACGAAAACTTTTGTGAACTTCTAACTTTTGGTTATTTCTGCCTCAAAAAAAAACAACAAAGTTTTGTGGACGTTTTCATCTTATGGCAATTTTCTGCCTTAAAAAAAACGAAAACTTTTGTGAACTTCTAACTTTTGGTTATTTCTGCCCCCCAAAAAAAACAATAAAGTTTTGTGGACGTTTTCATCTTATGGCAATTTTCTGCCTTAAAAAAAACGAAAACTTTTGTGAACTTCTAACTTTTGGTTATTTTTGCCTAAAAAAAAAAAACAATAAAGTTTTGTGGACGTTTTCATCTTATGGCAATTTTCTGCCTTAAAAAAAACGAAAACTTTTGTGAACTTCTAACTTTTGGTTATTTCTGCCTCAAAAAAAAAACAATAAAGTTTTGTGGACGTTTTCATCTTATGGCAATTTTCTGCCTTAAAAAAAACGAAAACTTTTGTGAACTTCTAACTTTTGGTTATTTCTGCCCCCCCAAAAAAACAATAAAGTTTTGTGGACGTTTTCATCTTATGGCAATTTTCTGCCTTAAAAAAAACGAAAACTTTTGTGAACTTCTAACTTTTGGTTATTTCTGCCTCAAAAAAAAAAACAATAAAGTTTTGTGGACGTTTTCATCTTATGGCAATTTTCTGCCTTAAAAAAAACGAAAACTTTTGTGAACTTCTAACTTTTGGTTATTTCTGCCTCAAAAAAAAAACAATAAAGTTTTGTGGACGTTTTCATCTTATGGCAATTTTCTGCCTTAAAAAAAAAAAGCAAAAGTTTTTCTGCCTTAAAAAAAAAGAAAAAGTTTTTCTGCCTTAAAAAAAAAGAAAAAGTTTTTCTGCCTTTTTCAAACAAATTTTTTTAAAGTTTGAACCTTCTAACTTTAACGAAAAATTCTGCTTTTTTTTCAAAAAAAAAAAATCAAGTTTTAATTTTTTCACCATTATAACAACTTCTATTGTAGAACGCAAAAAAGAAAAGAAATTGTATAATTTCATATTCTGTCATTGCGTTCCATTTTGTGATTATCAAAATAAAGAACTTTAACTTTAAAGTAGGAACATAGTTTCCTCATTGAACTCTTTTGAACTGTGTGGCAAATTATGTTGCAATCATTTCACATTGCAATTTTTTTTTGGGGGGGGGCAATTTTTGAAAATTATTATAACTGAGTTGTTTGCTACATGCTCTGTGATTGGGTGAAAAAAATCGCTATCCACTTTTAAAAATCTCCTTTCCTCTTTTTTCCTTCTTTGCTAAACCGAGCAGATGCAAAAAAAACTGCCACCTGGTCCAGCAGCCAGCCAGCATGTCTTACTGTGCGTAGTTATGCACATGGGCGCACCTGAAGCCCCTTTTGGCTAAGATCAAAGTGTAGTATCTGTTCCGATGGATACTACACCCCATAGACTGGTATTGTCTTGGCCTTCGGGTCTTGATTTATGCCGGTCTATGGGTCTGTCCTGTGCAGTTCTAGGAGGTCCACCCTCCCAGGCTTTGCCTCCCCTCTTTGGAGAGGAGTAAGTTTATTGCTTACTGTCTGAGGCGCCCCTACCGGGGAATGCCGACGGGGCTACCCAGGCAATTTTTAAACAACCAGAGTGCTCAAATTCTCGAGCGCTGGTTCTTTCCCACTTTCCCGACCTTGTGTCACATCTTACCTTGTGGGAGGAAGATAAATATAAGATCAAAGTGTAGTATCTGTTCCGATGGATACTGCACGCCTGTCCTGTGCAGTTCTAGGAGGTCCACCCTCCCAGGCTTTGCCTCCCCTCTTTGGGGAGGAGTAAGTTTATTGCTTATTGTCTGAGGCGCCCCTACCGGGGAATGCCGACGGGGCTGCCCAGGCAATTTTTAAATGGCCAGAGTGCTCACCTCTCGAGCGCTGGCTTTTCAAACCCCACTTTCTCGACCCGATCTTGGGTCACATCTTACTTGTGGGAGTAAGATAAAACTGGCCTTGTGCCTAACTCCTGGGGAGGAGTAAATAAAACCTTTCGAAATTGGGCTTCTTGGCCTTTTGGCTAAGATCAAAGTGTAGTATCTGTTCCGATGGATACTGCACGCCTGTCCTGTGCAGTTCTAGGAGGTCCACCCTCCCAGGCTTTGCCTCCCCTCTTTGGGGAGGAGTAAGTTTATTGCTTACTATCTGAGGCGCCCCTACCGGGGAATGCCGACGGGGCTGCCCAGGCAATTTTTAAATGGCCAGAGTGCTCACCTCTCGAGCGCTGGCTTTTCAAACCCCACTTTCTCGATCCGATCTTGGGTCACATCTTACTTGTGGGAGTAAGATAAAACTGGCCTTGTGCCTAACTCTTGGGGAGGAGTAAATAAAACCTTTCGATTCATCTACCACACGAAACAAGAGATATGTTAACAAGACGAAACTACAGTTAAGTCTGCAAAAATACCACCTTTTTCTGCAACCAACCTTTTTCGTATTCTCATCTTTTCTTTCCTGTAATATAAAATCCTGATATAACTACATCATGGTTTGTTCTTCTTTCTTGCCACGTCACTTGTTTTCTGAGTCTTGTTTTCCTATACAACGGAACCGAAATTTCGTCTCTTATTTAAACAGAGAATAAATCCCAACAGCATACACTGTCACACGCATACGCACCGTGGTTGCCACCAGATTCGTCTTTTAATAGGATACATGCAAATTTGTATTTTTTTTCCTATGAATCACAATGTAGAAATATCGAAACCAAATAGTCCCTCGTTTAAATTCCTAACCACAAAATAGATCCTAAGTATGAAATCAAAAAGGTAGAGAAATGGTTGTTCCAGATAGAATATCAACGTAATACATACAAATAAATACATAAAAATAGGATAATTGACTACTTATTCCGTGTTCTACATAGCTTGACAATTAAAATAAGGTAGAGGCCCCTACAGTCGAGTGGAGATTCGGACAGTCTCCTTAGGTGAAGTGATATCGTTGAAGGGATGCCAAACCCTTTTGAGATTCAACTCTGAAAGAGAACATGTCGCTTCGTTTGTCGTTTCGTCCCCCTCACCTGGCCGTTTTAGCTAAATGTAGTAGCAGTTTTTCGTTAGCCCCTAAAATTGCCAACGAGGTAAGAAGCCAAAACCTTTATATGTATTTAGATTTGTAGCAGTTACATGAGTGAACTATTTTCTATCAGTCTACGTGATCAGCAGTGAGATGTAATTCGGCTTGGCGATTATGTAGCCATCGCCTCTTCACTTCGCAAGATTCATACGCAATGAATTGTGTTTTGGCGCGAATACAAACCACGTGATGAACGGAGATCTCTAGTTCCAGCGTGTATCTCAAATCGACAAGACATATATCCTGCACTCTTTACCTGGGCCGACGGTAGAATAGTCGAGGAACTCCAGGATAATGTTACTTCGTCTAATCGACCTCACTCAACCCAATGTACTATCTTTGTTCTGTTCATGTGTTTCCAGTAAATAAATCTGCGCACTTCTTTAGCTGTGAAGCCATTTATTTGTCTTTATTTGTTTTCAATTTCCATTTTCTAACATTTATTACAATTTCAGCATGGATCTTAGCATCTTTTTCTAAGACGCAACAAAAGTCAACACCTTAGCGAAGCTACAGTCCACACTACTACATAGATTCCCAAGTTTGAAATGCTACATTCACAGAATGTCAGAGATTACATCGGCCGAAACCTTGTGAATATAACCAAGATAGGAATATTAGTCCGCATAATCCAAATCATACATAGATTCGTATATTTCGTTGTTTGCACCAATAGATGAATTATAATTAAAAATTGAAAGATTGTTACAATTATATTCTTCCGTAGATTTTATTAAATGATCGTTATGTTTTGTTTATCGTTAACCGGTGTTTTATCAGAGTTCATTAACATATGAAAATGCCGACATCGCATGAACCAATGAACGCCGAGCTCTCTTTTAATTCAACCAATCGTTACGCATTTTATCCCCACTGTATTGTCACATGCTTTTTTGGTTAATCTTTTGAAGTAATTCCTCGTTTTTCCTGTCCATAATGAGTTTATCCCCCAATTTCTCGAAGATATTTCAATTTATGTCGCTGGTCGGTCAGCTCAAGGTAAACAGAATCATTGTTTGTAAAATGTCTTCTTTATTATTTGCTCAGCAAGTCTATTTTGATTATGTCCATTCATAAAAAAGGTTATTTTCTACCTCTTTTCGAAAAGGGATCACGCGTGGTGACGTTTTCCATTCATTTTATTTTTGCCATCTGAAAGATTTTCTGGTGCTTGTACGGATTAGCGTACATATGAAACACGCTGAAAATCGCAGTTCCAATTAAATTAACCAGAAACCTCTTTGATATACTTATGTATCAAGCAAAAATAGGTTTGTACACCAAAAAATTAGCAAAAATCATCGAGTAGAATTGTAATAAAAATAAATAAAAAAGCGTTATATCGTTTAATCGGGTTCGTTCATTGATTCGCGCGAAAAACACAACATTCAGGTGGAGATAACTCAGTCTGTCATATTAACACGTAATAAATCAATGGCAGTAATCAAAATATTATGAAACTGATTTTTATTTTTAATTAAAAGCGAACCTTTATTCTAGGATTAAAAACTAATAACACTTTAAAAATTTAATATTTTTGGAAAGATTTTTTCAGCCAAGGACTTTTTTGAACCAAAGTGGATCATATTTCATAAATAAAATTAAAAATTTTCTAAAAGTATTTTAGATTTTAGAAGAGGGGTCACTTTCCTATATAAATCTAACGTAAATCGACCACCCACTTTTTGGCCAAGTTCAGGGTAAAAAAGCTCATAGCAGTGTCTAAAATTTATATTTTGGGAAAACATGTTCAGGAGATGACTTCTGGAACCATAGTGAATCCTATATAATAATTTTTTTTTTTAAATGTTACATTTGTTTTTGTTTATTTCCGAGTTTAAAAAAAAAAAATTTTTTTCGACATAAAAAAAACAAAAACATTTTGGACAACGCTTCGGCCAATATAACCCTCGACCTTCTTCAGGAACTTAGGAACCTTCTAGTCGAACTTGGTAATACACACAGAATTTCCAACTGAACTCTTTATTTAATCCATAGAGGTAGATTGTTCTCATTCCGCCAGCCATGATCGGTAGAAGTGCTAGTGCTAATTTGTTATTCTTGGTTATTATCGCCTGAACCTTCAACCCCCTCAAAGATGGTTACTTAGACCTACTGATTAACCGATGGGTTTAACCGTTATGCCATGGAGTCATGTTGACGGAATGAGAACAATCCACTCCCGTTGATTAAATAAAAGGTTCACTGTTCGGTTAGAGATTCCGTACAGGTCCACAAGTTATAAAAGATGTACCTGAAGAAGGTTACATATGTCGAAACGTTGTAAATATAACAATCAAGATGAGAATAGTAGTCCGAATAAAAACAAATGTAAACATTTTTTCCCAAAATATAAATTTTAGACAGTGTTATGAGTTTTTTTTACCCTGAACTTGTCCAAGAAGTGGGTGGAAAATTTACGTTTATATAGGAAAGTGATCCCCCCTTTAAAATCTAAAGATAATTTTTTTTTTTTTAATTTTTAATGGAATATGATTCACTATGGTTCCAAAAGTTCTCAGCTGAAAAATGTTTCCAAAAATATTAACTTTTGAAAGTGCTATGAGGTTTTAACCCTAAAGTAAAGGTTCGTCATACTGTTTTTTTTGTGGTATTGATAATTTGATCTGCACGCTTCTCTGTACAAGCACCGATCTTTAAAAAGAAATTGACAAATTCGATGCATTTTAAATTACAAATTCGAAATTACTTAATTAAAATAATTTATCAACGTCACTGAGCATTACTACTACTACTACTACTACTACTAATAATAATAATAATACCATTAACAGCGCTGAACATTCGGATATGGCAAATCGATTTTTTTTTCGTAAAAATGAAATCCATAAATTTTTACCATTTTTGGTGCTTCTGTAGTTTCACAATGACATTAACATATTTTCAGAAATGTATAAACCTTTTTATGCACTTACGTGTTAGCTGAAAATAAGATTGCACAGAAAAAATTACGCAAATTCATCCAGTATTTATTTAATTATCAGAAAAAGAAATAAAAAATCGATCTTACGTATCGGTAACATTTCAGCTTACTGATTAGGCAAGGGAGATAACTTTTGAAAAAGTCAAATGGCAGCATATAGATAAAATCGTTTTTTATTTTTAATTTAATAAATACTGGATGAATTTGCGTAATGTTTGGTGTAGTCTTCGCTTCAGCTACCACGTAACTACATAACAAAGTTCATACATTTTTTTAGCTATTTTTTTTTTAAGAGAGGCCTAACATGTGATTGTGAAACTACAGAAACACCCCCACTTTTTTTTTAATAATCTGAAAACTTGACGTAACTTACTTCCATACTCCAGAGAGCTTCGCCACATGCTTGAAAACAAACTTAATCACCGTCTTGGGTCTTTCTGCTGTCAGGAGTGACATGCCAGTATAAACCCTTATCTGGTAAGCCTATATCTTTGGTGGTCGTCCTCTTGATCTTTCTTGGATGAAATCTTCTTGATATGATTTCTTTACATAGCTGGAGACTGGTGGCCGGGAAACCGATATAAACCACATTAATCTGTTTTCGTATAACGTTGTTGGTGGATCTGTTAATATTCAGCCTGTTTCTGACATTTGCATTTCTGAATCTTTCTCGCAAAATGAAAACGTGATTAATTGATACTAATCTGGGTTGATTCTTATTTTAGTCACGTAAATTATGTAGGGTTTTATTGTAGATAAATCCACCCCTCCCCCCAAATTCTACATATTTTTGGGTGTGATTACGTGTTAACACTTCAAATCCTGGCAGAAAGAAGGAAAAAAACAAGTTAATTTAGAATTTAGAGTGAGGGATCAGTTTCGCGTATAACTTATATGCAAAATAATCCCCAGTTTACGGGCCATTCTTGTATTTTTAGGGCATTAACCAATTTTTTTTTTTGGCAGGGTAGGGGGTCTATGGAAAATACATTCTGCATTTTGGTGGCGGGAAGAGGTCTACTTTTGGGGGCTATAAGGTGTTATTTTATGAGGCAGGTACAGTTTTTTGGGGAAGATGTTTCCCCCCCCCCCCTCAGAGAATTAATTTTTTTGTTGAGAGGGTGGTTTGTGACCCGAACTTAGAGTTAGTTTTTTGGGGAGACGGGGGTGCGACTCGGACTTAGGGTTTTTTTTAGGGAGGCTTTGCCACTCGGACTTAGGATTAGTTTATTCTTATTCTTATTTTCTAGTTTCTTTTTGATAAAATTACATTGTTAATTACTAATTTTTTAAATAATAAAAAGTAATTATTTTTACTAACTTTTCAGCATCACACAACCCCCCCCCCCCCCCCCATTTCTTTCCCGGAGGTTTGCCATGAGAAAAATTTGGTCATTTTCCGTAAAAAGGCTAAAGTGGTCCGGAACTGAAGGATCATCTTACGTTAAATTTATATACGAAATCGATCCCCTATTTTAAATTCTAAAATAATTTTTTTTTCCACCAGGTTTTGGAGGGTGTTCACACATAATCGCCTAAAAAGAGGAGGATATCATTATTTTGGGGGGAGAGGGGGATGATTTAGCTTATTTACACTTAAATAGGGTTCGACATTAGTCCTAAACAACTTACTTTTAGTGAAACTATGACATCAAAAACAGTAATTTATATCTAGTTTCGACACTCCAGAAAAAAATTCGACTCTGAGGCTCAGAATCTGTACCTAATATTAAAAATTTCCGTTTTTTTTGTTAAAAAATAAGTAATCAATTCGGCTCTTTTCAAGAATGAAAAAAGAACAAAAAAAGCAAATGACAAACAAATGAAACCCTGCACGATAACCATATCTTTCTCATTTTCTTTTCTGTGTAGTTTGCATGGTAGATATAATTCTTAGAATAATCCTTACTATTAGCGACATAAATTAGTTTAAAAGAAATACAGTTGGGAAATAAATTAAAAAAAAACTGTATTTGGCTTCATCTACCTATTAGCATTTTTTTTTTAAATATTCAATATTTAAAAAAAAAAGTTTTAATCAATTTTATTTTCCGTAAATAGTGACTGAATCAAATAATCCGCACTCAGCTATTACAGGAGGTAAGTACATAACCGGACTATTTTATACACAATCTAAATTTACGACAAATTAAACTGCTTGAAACTACTTTTAAATATTAAATACTAGTGGGTACCCGTTGCCTGGGAGAAATGTAAAAGAATGAAATAAAATGTATAAACAGCTGAACAAACGCAAATAGGTCACAACGGATAGTTTTAACGTAAAGAAACAATTGTTGCTTTTGAATTGTGGAAAATCTATGGACTCAAGAAAATGATTACCTCGGAGTGTAACAAAAATAAAAATTGCCACAGTGTAGAAGGATATCTTATTCAATGATCGATTATAGGAAAGTGTACTTCTGTCGGGTGGGATATTTGTTCGATCTGTTATGTGGGAATAAATCCAAATGTAAGAAAAGATCCACTTCGAGGTCAATACCCTGAAAAGGGGGCCGAGGCAGCAGTTGGGGGTGGGTTGCAAAAGGAATTGCTCCCTTAGCGACCCAACCAATAGGTCCGGTAACAATATGTAATGGGGCAGAGAACGGATTTCTCTGCAGGAGTAACGATCCAGTGTCTGGTCTATAGTGAGTCGAATTCTGTACTAATTCTGGTCTCCTCCAAGCTCTGGAACACAATAACACTTCAGCTCTCATCAACTGAGCACAACACAATAGAACCCAACTGAGAGGTAGAACCTCTTTTTATAGGTTTCTAACAACCTGCCACCCCCATCTTAACACATATAAGTATCACCTCTTATTTTCTGCTCTTGTTGGTGTTTCCCCACCCCGTTGGGCTCACACCCCATCCTGTTCAGTCTCTCATTAACTTCGGTTGATTGAGGACGTCGGGATGGGGTAATACCAGTCGAGGATTCGTTCTCGACAATCAGTCCGGCAGGAACTGGGCCATTTAGTTGGCCTTTTATCTGCCGGGCTGAGGTATATTGTCCTGGGTTTTCCTAGGATGTGCACCCTCCCAGGCCTTGCCTTCCCTCTTTGGGGGGGGGGGGGTAAGTTTATTGCTTGCTGCCTGAGGCGCCCTTACCGGGGAATGCCGACGGGGTTGCCCAGGCTATTTTTGATAGGCCAGAGTGCTCCTCCTTTAGGGGCGCTGGCTGGCTTGATCTCCCCACTTTCCGACCTTGTGTCACATATTGCTTTGTGGGAAGCGATTACCCACCCCACTTGAAGGCTGGCTCCAGCAACAGTATGTATCACTTTCCTTTTTTTTTTTCTTACATCTATTCTCTTCTCGGTCATTGAAAGCAAATCGTTGGAGACTGCGCCAATTTTTATTTATGTTGTTACTTTAAAAAAACATAATAAACGTTGGTGTATTTAGTTTCTTCTACAGAATTTGAACCAACACAGACTTTCGCTGAACTTAGCTTAAAACTTAGATTAGGGTTATTTTAGTGTTCCAAAAAACACCCAAAACAACAAAAAAAAAACCAGTTAGGTTAAAATTCTGTAGAAGTTGCAAGATTTTTTTTTTGTAAATAAATAAAACGTATAATTATTTTTATATTTTTATTTATATTTTTTTATATTTTTATTCTTAAGTCTTTGTTTTGTTTTTAAGCGAATTGTTATTATTTTTTTTTAAATATAAGTTTATTTAAATAAAAAAAAATTGATATTAAAATTAATTAGTCTGTAAACTAAACCTACCTTGTAATCATTACGGGAGCGAGAATTAAAAGAAAACAAATCTATGTGTTTAAAGAAAGAAAAATAATACTTATCTCGTTTCTTATCGAAGGTGTATTTTTTGTTTTAAAATGTGATGTAGTCTTATGATGAAAGATTTGATGTGTAATGTCTATTGTAAGCTTTGCTGTGATTGGATGTTTTACAAATTCTGAAACTGTGCAACTTGATTACAGTTCCTTGTGAAATAATTGCCAAACAGTGTTTGAGGAGAGTAAGAGTTATTAATACATAGAGAGAAATTGGCGTGCTACCCTCTCTTTGGTTATATTAGTTGGGAGAGGCTTACAGTGCGGAATAAAAATGTTTTTGGTTTAGCTTATAAAAATTTATATCATCTGGAAACGCAGTCGAAGATATTAGGCGACTGAAGCGATGTTTCGATGCGTTTGATACATTAGTTTTATAGTCTAGTCTAACTGGGATGGGAGGGGGAAAATGAACTGCATTTTATATATCTCGGTAGAAATAGATTAGTTAAAACAAATTACTTCGGCCATAGCTGTAATCCGACAGTGTTATGATTTAATTTAAAATATTCAGTGATTTTTTTTTTTTTTTTTTTTTTTTTTTTTTTTTTTTTTAAATCGGTTTGTGCACCGGTAAAAAGTCAATCGTCTTTTTTTGGGGGGGTGGGGAGCTAACTGGTTAAATGAATAAAATCTCGGAAATTTAGGTTATTAAGATCCATTGTTAGATAAATTCAAAGTCAAAGTTCGTTCCTGTGGATTATCTGCCGCTGTTTACTAAACTGCACAAGTGCCAAACATTTTATTATATTTCTACAATTAAAATAAAAAAAACAACATGTATTTTTGTAAAAGAAAATTATTTAAAATGAAAATCTTCCCTGCTTTTCAATAACACCTATTTGATTATTTATTTTTTTATCTTGATTACTTATTTTTAACCAACAATCTGAGCCTTCACCGGTGTCTGCTGACTCAGTTGAATTTTTTTCTGGAGTGTCCAAGTTTCAGTGTACATATGAAACATGGAAATGAACACTTGGCCAGAAACAGATGGTGCCATCTTCATAAATAAGTCGAGAAAGAGGCTAGCTAAGGAAGAATAATTACCCAAGTTCATAATTAACTGGTGTTACTATGATAGGTTTAGGTGCATTTGTTCCTACTGTGTCACTCTTGTTGCGCTAGGAAAGTCTATTCCCTGGATGAATAACACTTAGGTTTTGAAGTGCTTCTATAGAGGATCCATATTGACCCAAATGTTTCCAATTGTGATTTAAGGAGCAAACTGGACATGGCTGAAGCTAGTTACGATTTGAAAGCCACAAAAGAAAATGTAAAACAGCAGACAAAGCTAAAACATATGAATGCACAATGAGGTTAGGGTTAAAAATATGAGTTTTCCTCCTTTTAGTGGAAACTCGCTATTTTTTTTTTTTTTTTCAATCTATAAAAAACTGATTTCTACTTAAATCGCAAGAGACTCCCATAGATATGAGTTCTTTGTTCTTTGGTCGAAATCTGCTTCCTTTTTTTTTTTTTTTTTTTTTTTTTTAAATAAGAAAAAGTTGATTTCTACCAAATTGCTAGAGCCTTACCTCCTTATTTTTTTTATCGCTATTTGACTGGATTTTATTTCTCTTTCTTCCTCTCCTCACTTTATCTTTCTTTCTCTTTTCCTGTTTTTTTTTCACTCTTCATCTTTCCCTCTTATGACCGTTCTTTCTAAAAACTGAAAATAAACGATTCTTGAAGTGGATAGGAGAGTTAGATTACTTTGGTTTCATAATCCCCTCCCCCTCCCCCCCCCCCCCCACACACACACATATTACTGAGTGTGTTTCTCTTAATTTTGACTTTTTTTAGTTGAAATTGATTGGAGTTGTTTATGAAAAAAAATGTTTTTTTGCGTTGCCTCTCTACACATACACAGAGGGATCGTGGCCCCCCCAGATTGGGAAGTTCATCTTAATTTCAGCTTTTTTTTGCCATTGGCTACTCGCATTCCTGTATGATTCTTTTATTAAAACCTGGATTAAATAAAAATACATATTTTTGGAGTAATGCCAAACCCATTTCACTCGGAATAAGTTCTGTAATTGAAATAGGGATTTCCCATATATATAATATATAAGTAAGTAACTTTTAATTTTTTATCCTTTTTTCGTTTTTGTACCCTCAGCGTGTCCGTCGAACAGGCTGGGTGAAAAGAAATGTGAGCGACCCCGAGAGTGTGTCTGACCACATGTACAGAATGGCAGTACTTGCATTCCTTGCAGAGCCTACGGCCGGCTTAGATAGAGAAAGGTAAGATGATGTAGGCAGTCCTACTCTTAATGTTGCGAGAACTGTGAAAACTCTATTGGTGATTTAATTGGAATATCAGTGACTATTTCTTTTTTCACAGGCCAGAGGCTGATTAATAACAAGATGTGGGACAAGGCTGGAAGGTAGGGGAGAAACCAGCTCCCCCCGAGGGGACACTCTAGTTGGATACAGAAATAGCCGAGAACAAACCCGTTGGTATTCCTTGGAGAGGAGTGCCTCAGGTGATCGGCAATAATCCCTCTGCCACTCAAAATAAAAAGAGGTAATGCCTGGGAGGGTGTACCTCCTAGGTCCCAGTTGAACCATACATTATTCTGACAAAGAAGGGTCTGGTGCTGCCACAGCACAGTCTCTAAGTTATCGGATTAATTGTGAAGGACGTGCCTCGGCATTGTATGAAATACATTTTTTGGGTAGGCTTATATGTAGGGGAGAGGGCTGAGCCTGAGAGATACAGAACAGTGATTAGTTGGACAAGATCACATGGTAGTTAGAGAAATAATTAAGTTAAACCAGTCAATGTGAGACACAAATCATAAGTGGCCATATACAACCCTCTTCCTTGTGACCACCGGGGAAAAAAATGATAAAGATCCTAGCAATGTATGACGTCACCAGGGATTAATTAGTAGCAGAAGTTCCTGGAAATTCTATGCCTGCTTTCTTTATTTGTTACTCTTAATAGGTGTCCCAAATCAAAATTTTATTTTCATTCTATATTAAAAAAACAAAAAAACAAAAAACAACCTTGTCTGACCACATAGATCTTTGTAAAACCTAAGCAAGGCTACTAAATTTATATCAGTAGCTCAGTTAGCCACTGAATTATGACCGTTTAAACTTTGTTGGAAATTAGAAAATTTGCCGTCTTACCTATGTCCAGAAACCATTTTTCGCAGTACATGGCGGTAGAGATCAATTTGACACTTCGGAAAACTTAAAGTGCATCTCTTAAAGGATATTTTCCCAAATACAGCTGATTTAAAGAAGGTGACCTGAACCTCCATCACTGCCTCCAGGCAGTTCCTGAATCTGGAGCATGCAATCTTCAGTTTCCTTCTAGAGATGCTGGGACACCAGTTCGATCCTGGCAATCAGTACATCGTTGGTGTTGTAGGTCGTGGGTGGTATTATTATTATTATTATGATTATTATTATTTACTCACTAGGAGTTATCACACTGGTCATCGTCAGTGGTCACCCACTGCCGACAACCTGTGGTATTACCTGGAGTCTGAGTGACAACTAGTCTCCTCAGGCCTCCAGTATGCTCCACCTCTTTTCGTTCATCACCGCTGATGACCTTGCGGTAATCGCAACAGCCACCTACCAACGATTTCCCGCTGATAAGGGCCATCGGTCCCCTCTGGGGCCCGAGTGGCAACAAGCCTTCCCAAGGTCCGAGAGCTGTCCGCGCTCTTCCAGTGGAGGTCTGGTTTTGCGCTTTCCCTCCTCGACCCTCTGTCCATAATTTTCGTGGCGTCAGCCTATGCTTGCGCCTCTCTCGTGCGGTTGTATTTTCCCCGGTTCTGTTGTTTTGTGCTTCCATGTGTTTGTTCTCCATTCGTTGCTTATGTGGGTTGGTTTCCGCATTCGAGGACATTTCTCAGGATTGTAGCTGTTTTGATCATTACTGTCCTTTGTATGGTCTCAGTTATCCCTTTGATTCCTATTTCTCCTAGTCTTTTCTCCATGTTTTTGGGGACTGTTCCTAGTGCTCCTATGATTATTGGTGTTATACTGACTTTCTTCATGTTCCATATTCCTTTCAATTCTCTGGCAAGTTCAGTATATTTGCTTCTCTTTTCCGTCTCTTTGATCTTCACTCTGTGGTCTGCTGGAACAGCAAAGTCCACGATTTTGCAGGATTTTTCTTTCTTGTTGATTATTATCATATCCGGTCTCCTTGCTGTTATGGGTTTGTCTGTTTGTACATTCATATCTCATATGATTTTGTGTTTTTCGTTTTCTAGTACAGTTTCTGGTTTGTGTTTGTACCGTTTTCTTGCATATTCGAAATTCAGTTGTTTGCACATTTCCCGGTGTACTTCTTTCCCCATGCTGTCATGTCTGTTCTTGTATTCCCTTTGTGCTAGCTTGCTGCATTCACTTATTATATGATTTATCGTTTCGTCTCTTTGTTCACACAATCTGCATTTGCTGTTTTCCTGGGTTTTATCTATCTTTGCTTTAATAAAGTTTGTCCTAATCGCATTGTTCTGTGCGGCCGTCAGCAGAGATTCCGTTTCTCTGTTCAGGTTTCCTTTTCTTAGCCATGCCCAGCTGTTTTCATTGGCTTCATCGCTTGTGAGTCTTATTATTATTATTATTATTATTATCATTATTATTATCATTATCATTATCATTATCATCATCATCATTATCAAAACGATTGGTGGATTTTCTTATGACCTTACTGCTGTTTGTGAGATGCCTGGTAAGTCAGGAACGGAGGTCCACTTTTCCCATATCCGGAGGACAAGGAACGTGCCTGGGAGGGAGGCTTACGGAAGTCAATGGATTCGCGGACAGTCTTAGATGACGTGCTCAGCTGTTTTCTCTTGCACTTTGGACACTCGACGGTCAACATGGTCATTTTCTGGAATCAATATTTGAGGTCTGGGTGCAGATGGCCACTTCTGAGTCAGCTGAGTGTCACTTACGGCTTGCCTGGTGAGAGACTTTTCAGCTGCTCAGCTCAGTTTCTCTTTATAGTCCCCATAGATCACCCATAACTCGTTCGTGCAGGAAGAGTGGTTGTTTTATCGCACAGTAGATTGCAGCTTTAGCCCCATCGTACTGATGGTGGACTTTGGACTGGTCTTCTTCCATCTTTTGTTTGGTCTTTTCATCTGCCATTTCATTGGCAGGGACGGCGTAATGACTAGGGCACCAAGTAAAGGTTATCTGGCACCCGCTGCTCCTGAGACTCTAAAGCAAGACTAGGATTTTGCGCTCATCTTCTGCTGTTGGTGGAATTCATGGGTGAGCTGCTTGGATCTTCTGCAAGGTGAAAAAGCTATCACAGACCACTCGTACTCTGGCGACCTCTTCTTCGATCAGGATTTCTTGCAAAGCCTTCTTATCCGCTTTCAGCTCAGATTAGAAAAAAGAGCACCATTTGCCTGTAGGAAAGGATCGGTGGATCATAGGATCACTTGGATGGCTGGTGTTGATGATGATACCTCCACTGCCTGTTGCGTTACCGTCTAATGCTGATCTGCGGATGTAGATTGTGAAATCAAAGGTGTCCCACCTCTGTTTTAGCTATTGCATCGCCCACTTATCATCAGCCGCATCTCCGGTCTTCCTTCGAGGTAGCTCAAAGATATGGTCTCAAGCTTGAAGCCATGGCTATAGTAGTGCAGGTGAAGTTTGGGTCTGCGTCGTTCCAAAGAACGAAGATCCAGGTTTTTTGCGCCTTCTCCCTTCGTTGTCTGACTGAC
Source organism: Sepiola atlantica (assembly GCA_963556195.1). Taxonomy (NCBI): domain Eukaryota; kingdom Metazoa; phylum Mollusca; class Cephalopoda; order Sepiida; family Sepiolidae; genus Sepiola; species Sepiola atlantica. Next base: position 7,709,430 of record OY744532.1, on the reverse strand, counting down.
ATTTTAACGGCGTGGCTTCGTAACTGGCTAATGAAGGGATTTTTTTTGTGTTGTAGATGGTACAGTTAGTCTTTCTCAATTGCACCTCCAATCGTTTGTGTGAGGTTTTCTCTCAAACTGCCTGACTGATAAACTATTTGATTTATATCAAGAGTTTTTTCAAGAGTTTTTTTTTCTTTGTGTAAAAAAATTATCCTCATTTTTTTTTTTTTTTTACATTAATAAATTGTGAATTTACAATTTGACAGTATTTTTACCCAATATCTGTCATTGCCTAAACAAACAAAACTCTGAATATTGAAAAACTCTTAGTTATAAACTCAAGTGTCTATAGTTTACATTGGCCAAGAAGTTGAATAATTTGTTTATCAATCATAGACCAGTTTAACATAATTAATTATTGAATTACATATTAATTTTTAAATTTATTATTTTTTTAAAAATTACTTTTAATTTTGAGTACTTAGTTAGAAGGTGTAGCACAGTTGATGTAGCAAGGCCAGTTAGCAGGGGAAAGGGCAAAAAAATATGGGAGGAAGTAATAAGGATGGGTTTGAAAGAAAGAGGGATAAATAAAAACCGGGTCAGAGATAGGTTATTATAAATGGGAATTCAGAAGTCTATGACTAGACTTCAAACGTTAAACAAACAAAAAACAAAACTCAGTGCGGTTCAATTCCTGTAGAAACACAAACACCCTCTGTAACTTTGAGTTCCAATGAACGAAAACAATTCGGCTCGCCGCAAAATCTCACTCGACACTCACGTTTCTCGTCACCATTTCTTCTGATTTTCTTGTCATTTTATTAGCAGATAATTCCGCTTAACCAATCAGAAAAAACATAATCCGCTGGCTCACTATTTGTCATGATAATTAAATCTATTATTATTGTGCAGCAACCAGTAGATTTGTTACTTCGAGGTTGTGAGTTCAATCCTCACTAGAAAACTAGTAAGCCAAAACTTATTTCCCTTTCCATCTGCAAGCCAGGCAAAGGCGGACCCTTTTACTGCGGGGATGAAGTAAGTCCGGGCCATCTCCACCGCTCGATTCTGGCTCAAGATCATCAATTCCGCCACAGTTATCTTCGAAGTCAGTTTCGAAAAGCTGTCCAACACATGCCAGCATGTAAAACAAACGTTAAACTAAATATGATGATTTTTATAATTTCCTTGTCTCTATTTTTCATTGTCTTTCAATAACCCAAAAGGGTTGATATGCTGTAAAGCAGACACATTAAACCAATTAATGGGTATTCTCTTTGCATTAAATAACCGCCTAAAAATGTGAGTTCTCGGCTTTTTAGTGGAATTCAGCTTTTGTCTCAATCAAGAAAAGTGGATTTCCGCTGAAACTGCTCGATCCCCCCCATAGATGGAAGTTATTTGCTTTTTGATCGAAATCCACTTTTCTTTTTTTTTTTTTTTTTTTAATAATTAGAAAAGGCGAATTTTTCCCTCTTTATGATAGTTCTCTCTGAAAATGTTAATTTTGCCGTAAAGGCTAAGACTTCAAGCAATTCATGAAAGGGGTAGAGAAGTTAGATGACTTTTGTTTTCCTCAAAGAATGAGTTTCTGTTTTTACCTATGTACTCAGTGTCTTAATTTTGACTTTTTTTTTTTTGTTGAAATTGTTTAGGAAAAAAGTCATTTTTTTTTTTTGTGTGTTGCCATCTCTACACACACACACACACACACACACACACACACACACACACACACACACACACACAGACAGAGGAAGTCGTGGCCTACCAGGTTGGGAAATTCATCTTGATTTCAGCTTTTTCTTTTTTTTTTTTTGCCATTGGCTACTCACATCTTTGTTTTGGCTAAGATCAAAGTGTAGTATCTTTTCCGATAGATACTTCACCCCATAGACTGGTATTGTCTTGGCCTTCGGGGCTTGATTTATGCCGGTCTATGGGTCTGTCCTGTGTAGTTTTAGGAGGTCCACCCTCCCAGGCTTCGCCTCCCCTCTTTGGGGAGGAGTAAGTTTATTGCTTACTGCCTGAGGCGCCCCTACCGGGGAATGCCGACAGGGCTGCTCAGGCAATTTTTAAACCCCACTTTCCCGCCTCGACCTTACTTGTGGGAGTAAGATAAAAACTGGCCTTGTGCCTAACTCCTGGAGAGGAGTAAATCAATACTCACATCCCTGACAAAAACATGAAACTGTTTTTCAAGAAATAAAATTGTTTTCGTGATTCGGAGTTAACCATCATTATTTGCATTGTTTTTCTTTCGACTCGTGCCATTCTCTCCTCATTGACGTTTAATGTTTCAAGCCTTTTTCAGGTACAGTGTTCATTTACGCTGATGTTTCTCATGTACTTAAAAATGCAACGGACTGATGATTTTGACGTTTATTTTTAAATTAATGAACGCTTGTGCATAGCGTGACGTAATCAATCATGTGGAGCAGGACATTAACATTTTAATAAACTGTTGAAACTAGATTAATGAACGATGCCTCTGAAGAAATGGCATAGTAGAAATATAAAATACCAACATTGATTCGGACAATCGTTTTAAGAAATTCAACATACTGACTGATTTTCAACTCCATTCAAAAGTTGATTTTATATTCTTAATAATTAATGTTTACTCTTTAATAAATTTCCAATCATTTCTTCACAATACAATTTTGAAGCATCTAAGCCCTCAATAATACGAATAGTCAGTTATAAGTTATCTCTCTTTATTAGAACTCTTCATTGACGTCACTCCGGAAATAGAAGTGAGGCTTCATTCTCTTTCTCGTCTCTGCTTAATACTTGATGCATATTTTGTAATAATAAGATGTACTCCAATAATTTCTTTCCGAATTCAATCCTAGCTCTTAATAATGAAGATGAAAAAAAGAAGAAATGTGTATACTTTTCTTGCATGATTTCATAGTCGGTCATAATGCTTCCAAATCGGTTGCCAATATCGGCAGAGGAAAGGAAGAAGAGTCCACAAGTTATCGGGCCGTACAAAGGTGGTTTCCGAAATGATCTAGTAATAATACAGCAAAATGGAAAATATATATGATTTTCGACTCTATTTTAAAAAACTGATTTAGTTTTTTTATTTATGTAATCTATATATATAAACCTCAATGTCTGCATGTGTGTGATGTTTGTGTGTTCCCTATAGAAAAAAAGGTTAGAGAATCTACGTTAAATCTAAAAGTGTATTCTTATGTAAAATTTACCGGGGAAGACAATGGAAGTGCTCCCGACTCTCTAATTGTCCTCCTATCCTAAGGGAGCTGTGGTGCCAAGGCTCCTTTAAAACTTCAAATGTATCCTATTTTGATGAAATTTATATCATGTGTATAAAATTCTCTGTGGAAGACGAATTAAGAGATTACGAATCTGTTATTCTTTATGTGCCGAATAGCTACGTGTCTAAGTGACCCATGTGGACAGAAACCTTTAAAACTTCAAATACATATATTCGATTTTAATGAAATTTAGATTATATGTATAAGACGTTAATTCAGAAAGTTTTCCAACATTTTAGTTTCTTCCGACTATATTAGGGGAGAAAAACAGGAAGAGGGGGGGGGGGAGTAATATAGTGAAAAAGTACATAGTAATAATCCTCATTCAATCCCGAGCAAAGTCATGTTTTCCTGCTAATGTTTTCTATAAAGGTAATTGTTTATATACTATTTATCTTGCATGAGTGCAACCTCCATCGACATCAACAGAGCATAGGAAGGAGTGTCAACAAATGATCCGACATTACGAAGGTGGTTTCAGAAAGTCTAATGGTAATGAGAACAGTGAAGATGAAGGTAGAGTACGGCCATGCACTCTTTACAAACATTTTAAAACAGTTGTTGGACAAAACTCATGTCGAAGAATTTTCTAAGCCACTTGATGTTAATATTTCAACGGTGTCCAGCTATCCGATACACGGAGTAATCTGAAGAAAAAAAAATCTAAATGGATATTATTTTCATGCGTATGTTTTTAGTTTGTTGTTTATTTTTCCCATGTAGGTGTGTCAAACACTTTTTTATTTTGTCTACCCATGTAGGTGTGTCAAACATTTTTTTATTTTGTCTACCCATGTAGGTGTGTCAAACACTTTTTTATTTTGTCTACCCATGTAGGTGTGTCAAACACTTTTTTATTTTGTCTACCCATGTAGGTGTGTCAAACATTTTTTTATTTTGTCTACCCATGTAGGTGTGTCAAACATTTTTTTATTTTGTCTACCCATGTAGGTGTGTCAAACATTTTTTATTTTGTCTACCCATGTAGGTGTGTCAAACACTTTTTTATTTTGTCTACCCATGTAGGTGTGTCAAACATTTTTTTATTTTGTCTACCCATGTAGGTGTGTCAAACACTTTTTTATTTTGTCTACCCATGTAGGTGTGTCAAACACTTTTTTATTTTGTCTACCCATGTAGGTGTGTCAAACACTTTTTTATTTTGTCTACCCATGTAGGTGTGTCAAACACTTTTTTATTTTGTCTACCCATGTAGGTGTGTCAAACATTTTTTTATTTTGTCTACCCATGTAGGTGTGTCAAACACTTTTTTATTTTGTCTACCCATGTAGGTGTGTCAAACACTTTTTTATTTTGTCTACCCATGTAGGTGTGTCAAACATTTTTTTATTTTGTCTACCCATGTAGGTGTGTCAAACATTTTTTATTTTGTCTACCCATGTAGGTGTGTCAAACACTTTTTTATTTTGTCTACCCATGTAGGTGTGTCAAACATTTTTTTATTTTGTCTACCCATGTAGGTGTGTCAAACACTTTTTTATTTTGTCTACCCATGTAGGTGTGTCAAACACTTTTTTATTTTGTCTACCCATGTAGGTGTGTCAAACACTTTTTTATTTTGTCTACCCATGTAGGTGTGTCAAACACTTTTTTATTTTGTCTACCCATGTAGGTGTGTCAAACACTTTTTTATTTTGTCTACCCATGTAGGTGTGTCAAACATTTTTTTATTTTGTCTACCCATGTAGGTGTGTCAAACACTTTTTTATTTTGTCTACCCATGTAGGTGTGTCAAACACTTTTTTATTTTGTCTACCCATGTAGGTGTGTCAAACACTTTTTTATTTTGTCTACCCATGTAGGTGTGTCAAACACTTTTTTATTTTGTCTACCCATGTAGGTGTGTCAAACATTTTTTTATTTTGTCTACCCATGTAGGTGTGTCAAACACTTTTTTATTTTGTCTACCCATGTAGGTGTGTCAAACACTTTTTTATTTTGTCTACCCATGTAGGTGTGTCAAACATTTTTTTATTTTGTCTACCCATGTAGGTGTGTCAAACATTTTTTTATTTTGTCTACCCATGTAGGTGTGTCAAACACTTTTTTATTTTGTCTACCCATGTAGGTGTGTCAAACACTTTTTTATTTTGTCTACCCATGTAGGTGTGTCAAACACTTTTTTATTTTGTCTACCCATGTAGGTGTATCAAACACTTTTTTATTTTGTCTACCCATGTAGGTGTATCAAACACTTTTTTATTTTGTCTACCCATGTAGGTGTATCAAACTTTGTCTTGTTCATGACATGGCTGAAAGTATCGTTGGTGACCTGACTCCCTCGGACAACGTTTGTAAACAAGAAAAGCATCGAAGGGAAGAGGTTTGTTTGTTCGTTTTTTGTTTGATTTTTGCATTTACAGAAGTGGTGTTACTGTAACAGGTGTTACTGCAGAAAACTGTTTGCGAGTCATTGATCAGGACATGTCGGGTAGAGCTGTTTCATTGGGGAGACTTCTTGCGGTATATGTCACCTCATTGGGTTGCTTCAATCTGTGTCAAGATCTTTATTGTCACCGATTATTAAGCACGAACAAAGTTGTATAAAAATATATAATTTTAATCATATCTTATATTACGTTTCGAGGGAACGGAGAGTAAGAATGAGAGATATGAGTTTGCCGAAAGTAAACCAAAGGTCTCCTTTCACTCTCGAAATTGCTCTTTGGTTGTCAATGAACTCCTTGACCTTTTGGCTAGCAGCAAAGTGTAGTATCTGTTCTGATACTACACTTCTTTGTTTTTTTTGTCCCTGGTCAGTGAAACAGAAATTTTTCTAGCCTGAGGCAATTTTTATTTTTGCCCCAATCTAGACTGCCCCTTTTTTGGGGAACTGGATTTTCCCCACTTTAAAAACCGACCTTGTGTCTAACTCTGCCTTCATGGGGAGGCAAGTAAAATAGAGACCCATTTTGTCATCTTATGATTGTTTTCAGAATGGGTTCATTATTTTTTCATTAAATTTTTACAAGAAGTTTGCCATTAATACATAAAACTGAGTTAGTCGGATTTTTCAGGAAAACTCGTTTATCCACCAAAGGCTTGAATTCTTCAAAATTGTTTTTTAAAAAAATGTAAAAAAATTTTTTTCAAAATATCTAAAAATCCATTCATTAGTTTTTGTCCCAAAATCAACCAAAAGCTAAACGTATCAGTATCACAATTTCCCTCTTTCTTCCATGCTTTCTGTCTGGCTTAACAGGATACAAAGCTCCATACATCTAATGACGCTTAAGACTGACCTGGAACATAACCTGGGCCCCCGAATCTATGGAGTTCGCCTTTAGAACAGCGATTGGCTAGAGATCACCTAATTGTTGACTTCAAATAGTCAGGCTTGATTAGCCTTCGTGAGTGGAGCCGGCTGAACCCACTTCGGGTGAATGCTGTTTTAAGTAAAACAATTTGCAAATAAGTTAATCTTACACCTTCGGTCATACATGTATGATTATCAGTATATTAGAAACTATTGTTCTTCTATTGTGTGATGTTCGGTGTTTTAATTTTAATATTTGAGCGGGAAATGGTTCTTTATAAATAGAAGATCTCTTAGATTAAAGCCAGATTCAGATCTTTTAAAATTTCAGGATTCAGTCGAGTGGTTGAGCCACTGACTTCACATCCCAGGTAGACAGGTCGAGCCAGAGTGCCTCTTTTTGGGGAGCTAAATTTTCCCCCACATTAAAAGGGCCCTTGTGTTTAACTCTGCTCTGGAGGCAAATAAATAGGGATAGGTCCTTTAGCTAGTTTTAAAAAAAAAGAATGATCACTGGAAATATGCAACATAGCTGATCTAAAAGTGGAGACAACTAGTCAAAGTACTAAAAAGATTGCTTACGGCCTGATTTGTCACAACACAGCTGTCCACCTTTCTCCGATCCAAACCATGGCATTAAGTGACCCACAGAGGTGAAAGTGCCGTTAAACAAAACAACTGATCCAAACTCATTTAATACGCTCACCAACCACCACCTCCAAAACGTCAAAACCATTTAACAAACAAAATGTAATGTTTCACACGATTTAACACTCTCTCATCTCGTTCAATGTATTTTCTTCCAGACGGCTATGAAGCATATCAGTGGTTTAGTTGGAGACACTATCGGAAATGAGCTCTTCCAATTATGGGAGGTAAGAATGAATTTTTTTATTTTACAAAATAAACGATAGTGTTTCATAACAATAATCCTAACCTGTCAGTTCATCACTTTTAACGATGCTTGAAAGTGAGAGAGAGAGAGAGACAGACAGAGAGAGAGACAGAGAGAGAGTGAGAGTTCCAATGTTATGCTGAAAGTGTTTGGAAACAGTCAGATAGCAACTAACAGATTGGGGGGGGGGGGCATTTAGGTTATTCCGTTTTATGGCATATCAACCCTTTTCAGGTTATTTAATGCTGAATCCGATCATTTTGGTTAAGGTTTTTATGCTTCAAGTTCTTTATGTTTAAGTATTTATTCATGGTGTTTGGTTGAGTGAAAAAGGGAGAGAGAGAAATTGTTTTTTGTTTTGGATTTTGCAGAACATGATTGAGTTTTGCAAAGAAAAAAAAAACAATAAGACATCAATGTTTGATGCATTTTGAGTCAGGAAGTCAATAACTTCAGACAGCCTGATCTGGTAGCGCCAGTATGTTCTATTTGACCTATAGATGAGGTCATTACAGGTACTACCACTCCAGGCCAGAGTGGACCTGGGAGCAATGGCAACTAAGGGGCAACTCCACATTCTCCAAAGCTCCCAAATAGGGGCCTCACCAGTGGATGTCTTTTAAGGTCATAACCCAGGACCGGGAGGGGGGGGGGGAGTTATCTGTGGTGACAATATAAGACTTTTATTTCCATTGTATCCAAAGTAGTATTGTGTATTGTTTATTTTTATACTAATACTGAATTCAAGTTAAAAATCTGGTCTTATTTCTCTTTCCCTTCTCTTTCTCCCATTCTTTCTGTCTGGCTGAACAAGATACGAAGCTCCATACATCCAATGACATTGTTGCCTAGCTCAGCGCTAATATTCCGTACTTAATTGAACCATATAGATGACCCTAAACAATTCCATGTAAAGGCTTTTACCATTTGAAGTTTACTGTAGTTCAAGGAACTTTTGCCTTTACTAACCAGCAGAGTGTTACCACGGTCGACCTAGGGAAGAGTCTATCAGGCATGTGTACACAGTATGATGATGTATGGAAGTGAAATCGGGTCAGTGAGGGTTTAGGACATGTGTTGCATGGAAAGAAATATGAGAACGATACAATGGATGTGTAATGTGAGTACTAAAGACAGGCTTAGTTCTGATGACCTCAGAGGAAGATTAAATCTGGACAGTATAGGGAGATGTGTGCAAAACAGGAGACTTTGATGGTATGGTCGAAAGTTTTAGGGTCAGTAGATGTAGAACAGTTAAGGTAGCAGGGATAGGCCAAGAAAAACATGGAAGGTAGTGATAAAAATGAACTTGAGAGAAAACAGGGGGAAGTCAATTTCTTAAGGCCGTCTAACACATGCCAGCATGTAAAACGGACGTTAAACCGAATATGATGATGATGATGAATCTATATAAAACAAAGAATCTGTGTCTGCTCATGTATCAGTTGTTAAGAGACATTGAACCTGGTCATACTTAGATGGGTGACCATTTGGAGATACTAGCGTCTTGTCACAGTGATTGTTTAGGGCATCTATTCAGCTTGGAGAATCATTCATTTTAAAAGCTTTTCCGGCTGAGAAAAAGGGACTACTACTACTACTACTACTGGTTAATTTCCAAGAAAACCGATGTCATATATGAAATCGGCAAGTTATTGTGGTCTGGTTTTAAATGATTCAATTTTTTTTCTGATATAATTTAAAAAACACAACTGATTTTTTTGTTTGAGCATATATAAAATCCGAGTCTTATCCGGAAACAAACTTGTAGCATGCACAAAGTCACTATAACAAATTCTTTGCTTGAGACCTAGGTGAGAATTGCCCACAAATTAATGGAATATTACCTGTTGTAGGGGTTGGTCCTTGTGAAAATTGGCACCAAATGGCATCTTTTCATCATAAAATAAAATGGCTTAAATTGCTGTTCTTTTTCTTTCATACCAGCGTGTAAAACGGATGTTAAATCAAATTTGATGATGGTGAATGATAATAGCATATTTTGAATATTGAAGTCAAATTATTTATTCAAACATTTTTTTAAAACTTTTATTCACCCCAAACAAGGCACATTGCCACTGAGACGTAAGAGGCTACTGTGATTAGGGGCCATATTTATATGGGTGCATCCTGAGTGGGGAGTCGTGCAGCAAAATATTCACTGATATTTAAATGCCCTTGGTGTTCCCTGGGCAAAGCCAGGTACCTATGCTAGTCCACTTATAATATAACGAGCACTTTCTCTGTCAGGATGTCTGTCTGTCTGTCCGTCCGTCCTGGGGAATTTTTGTAAACAGGGGGGGGGGGGGCGGGCGAGATAATTACTATTTAATTAATTTCAAAGTCGGAAACATAAACAAATACATTGGGCCACATGTTAAAGACTAAATAAACAATAAATAATTTTCGGCTTGACGTCGCGATTCAAACTCGCAACCTTGACGCTAACAGCCAAACACGCTACCGTCTGAGCTAAAGGAACACAGTTTAAAATAGTTTCTTAATTCTAATACTTGAACAAATCGCTTTTTTTTTCACATGTCTCATTTAGCAATAAATGATCGTATAGTAATTGGTTCTTTTTATGCTTTGGGGTCTGCGTCCGCGCTCGATCTGTTCTTCCAGAATACGATTGGGTCTGCGTTCGCTCTTGATTTTTTCAGAGAGGGGGGGGATCCGGAGGGGGGGGATAAGTTTCCCTCCCCCATTTTTTTTTCCATTTTTTTTTGGCATGAAAAAAAAAAAATTTTCCGCCTATTAAAAAAAAAAAATAATTTTTTTTTTCCTTTTTAAACAAAAAAAATATTCGGAGACAAATTTTTTTCATTTCTTTTGTCTAACCACCCAAGAACGCGGCAGCCTAGCAAAAATAGACGACCGTTAGGGAGTCTATTTTGGCTAGTCCACTTATAATATAACGAGCTGGTTCTCTGTCTGTCTGTCCTGGAGAATTTTTGTAGGGGGGAGGGGAGGAGGTAATTACTTTTTAATTAATTTCAAAGTCAGAAACAACAAATACATTAGGGCACATATTAACGACTAAATAAACAATAAATAATTTTGACGCCGAGGCTGTGATTCGAACTCGCAACCTTAACGTCAACTGTCCGATACGCTACCCACTGCGCTAATGGACCAAGTTAAAAATAACATCTTGATTTAACTACTTAAAGAAATGGTGTTTTTCATTTCTTTCAGTTAGCAATGGATGATCGTATAATAACTGGTTCTTCGATATAGTTTGGAGTCTGCGTTCGCGCTCGATTTTTTATTTATTTATTTTTTTTTTTATTTTTAAGGGAGGGAAATTTCTTTTTCCTTTTTAAACAAAAATATTCTGAGACAAATTTTTTTTTTTTTTTTTTAAACTAAAAATGTCTCACCACCCAAGAACGCGGCAGCCTAGCAAAAATAGACGACCATTAGGGAGTCTATTTTAGCTAGTACTTAATATAATACACATGTGTATAGTCCGTTCATTCGTTCACATGTTAAACTTCAGTTTCCGTAGCAACAACAGTGTCATGACTGTTCATCATATCCAGACAGAAAGAAGGAGCAGAAGAAGAATCGCAAGCGATAGTAATTCACACATTTTGATATATGAGAAACGGTGAGAAAGAGTGTGTTATATTAGTTAAGAGAGAGAGAGATAATAGTAGACACATAAGTTCATTAAGAGATAAGGTCAAATTGTGCATTCTGTAATGCCTCTGATCTGTTCATTATATTTCTTTGATAGCATCCACAAATAAAATTTTTTAACATCTGTATCAGCATGTATAAAGACTAAATTTGGACTCATATTTGATAAATATATTCATTCCTACAACAATTCCTTCCGTATTCCCTAACCATAACAATGCCTTCTATTTTCCCCACCAATGGTCGCTGTTATGAATCTTCTGCCTTGTTTCTCTTTCGTTTTCAGGAATACGAGTTTCAGACGAGCAAAGAAGCAGAATTTGTCAAAGATTTGGATAAGTTTGAAATGATTGTGCAAGCTTACGAATATGAACAACTGGACAAGAAACCGAAATATCTGCAAGAATTCTTTGACAGTACCAAAGGTTAGTGGGGATATTTTACAGGAATCAGAGTTCTCTGCAAATTGGTGGAAATCTGTCTCCTTTTTTTGTAATTGGTGTTGGGGGTGGGGGGCTGATTTCAGTTAAACATTATCCTTGTTTTAAGTAGCTATCCTAAATCAAAATGTTATTTTCATTATATCTATAAACCTTTAATGTTTGCAAACCATAAACAATGGTACCAAAATTATTTTTGTAGCTTAATCAACCACTGAATTATGACCGTTTAAATTTGTTAATAATTAGAAAATTTGCTGTCTGAAGCCAAATTTCACAGTGGTATAACTAAAAATGCAGGCTTCGAACAAGTGAAATTTTTTTACAACTGTAATGCCATCTTAGGGTAAATGAAAATTAATCATAATGGAAACTGTAATTATTAGGTCAAACCAGCCTAAACATTGTGCTAAATCCCTCCCCCTGCCTGAAAAAATGTGAAAAAGTTAATGGCAATGCAACTTTGCCTGTTAATATAAGATTCATTTCAACAGCTAACACATTGAATCTTCTTAATATGATTCATAGCACATTACAGATCAAGCTAGATTTTTTTCTTTTAATAGTAAAGCAATACAAATTTCAGATTTGGACCATGTAAAACCAGATGGAAACAATTTTATGTTTCAACTTCATTTTTTTTTTTTGTGAAAGAAAACTTAAAAACCTACATTATGATCACCATTTTTAAGGTGAGACTATTTTTATATGCATAGATATACACAATATTGTGCGCATCAAATTTGAAAAAACAACTAATCAATCGCTTTTCATTGAAAATAGTAACTTAATTGAAGTAGCCTGGAAGAAATAACCATTAATCACCAGAAAAACAATTTTACAAAAGAAAAACAATTTACATCCAAATTTAATTTAAAAAAAAAACAGAAAATAAGCCAGATATAGCACGTTTAAATTGAAGGGCATTTCACTATTTTTATCCATTTTCTCACTCTAAACAAGGTTGGTTTGTGATAGCTATTTTAACATACATCCTCATATCCCTATTGAAGGATTTGTTTGTCTGTCACACACAGTTTAAAATAACATTTTGAGATGTGTCCATACATCACTATAACAGGCTTTGTCCATCAGTTTGTCAGGCTTCAATGTGAAATGTCATTTGTAATGGTTGAACGTGCAGACATTTTGTTTTAGATGCGTCTAAGCATTTCTCAAAGAGGCTCAGTCCATTGGTTCGTCACACTTGCATTTGAAATAACCTTTTTATCAGACATCAGCCATGTCATAATGCTGAATTTTGGCTTACTCCCCAATAACATTTAAAACTGGCAACTGCCTCTGCTATAAGAGTTCAAGCTATAAGTATCCCCCCCACCACACACACTGGTGCTATCAGATAAGGCTGTCTGAAGATATCAGCTTCCTGGACCAAAATGCACCAAACATTGATGTTTTATTGTTTCTTCTCTTTGCAAAACTCAATCATTTTCTGGAAAATCCAAAACAAAAAACAACAATCCCCCCCTCCTTTCACTCAACCAAACACCATGTATAAATACTTGAATATATAAAGAACTTGAAGCATAAAAACTTTTACCAAAGGTTGTTTGGCTTTATGGCATATCAACCCTCCTCGTGTTATTTAATGCCGAATCCGGTTATTTTGGTAAAAGTTTTTATGCTTCAAACACATGAATAAATACTTGAACATATGAACATATAAAGAACTTGAAGCATGAAAACTTTTCACCATTCTACAACTAATGTTTCGGCATTAAATGGACCATAAGAGGTTGATATGCCATAAAACAACACGTGCCCCCCCCCCCACACACACACGCACTCTTCACTATAATATATGAGGTTTCAAGAATGCACTGAAAGTAAAAACTTTAGAAGGCCACCACCAAAACACTACATGTTTTAGGGGGTCACTTCGACAACACTACAAGCTTTATGCACCCACCTCAACACCACTACAAGCATAATGAGCCTGCCTCAACAACACAATTATTAGGGGCGAAAACATTAAAAGCTTTAGAGGCCACTGCTCTAAGGGAAAAAAACACTACAAAGTTTACTGGTTCATTTTTACAACACTACGGGGTCACAGTACTGCAAGTTTTATATCCCCCCTTCCTCGCCATGATACCGAGCTTTAGCTGCCCACTTTCATTACGCAGATCTATAAGGACCCATCCCACAGCATCGTAACTCTCGCTTCCTTATTTTGTCCTCACATTCCATGAGCGATGTTTCTGACAAAGGGCGAAGAATTGCTGTTTTCTGGGTCGGAATCCATCCATCAAACACTTATCGTTGGCTAGTTTTTGACCTTGAAGTAGTATTTTTTTATTTTTTTTTAGCTCCTTACATCAAGTGGCTTCATGCCTTGTCTAATAAAAAAAAAAAATTGCATTGAGTTATCGTTGTCCATTTCTACAATACTGCATGTCTTAGGGACCCACTTCTAGCTTGCCGAACCCATTTTCTTGGAGGGTTTAGGCATCTGTTGGGTACTGTTTATAAGAAAACATACATAGTCATACAGTGTATATAGCATTGCTAATATTTTTGTTAGAATCGGCTCATTTGGTATCGACATACATTCAAAGATACAAACATGTGGACGTTTTGTCCAACGGATGAAATTTGCGATGAAATGGCAATTTAAAATTATTCTCTTTAAAAAAAAATTACTTACAAGATTATATTTTTTTTTAAAAAATCGTTTTAAACTTTTTGTCAATAGAAATGTTGAAAATATCTATTTTATACTTGAAAAAAAAAAGCATGTTCTAAATTTTTTACCAATTATACTTTAAAAATAACTTAAAAGTGAACACTTTTAGTGTTTAGGTGAAATAAGCTTGTTTAATCTAATCTTTTTATTTTAATTTTTACTTACTGCTATGAAAAAACGAACGGTGTTCAAAACGTCTGTTGGCCAAAAAGTTCTAGACTCAAACATGCATAATCTAATCTCTCGGTTAATAAATATATGCTCCCTCTGGTGACACACTTTTGCTAGCCTGGGAGAAGGGTATAGACTATCCCCTGCCCAAATCATGATCACAGAAGAGATATTACCCCCCCCCCCAAAAAAAAACAAAAAAACAAACGGAGGAGGTAATGCCTGGGAGGATTTTATCATTATTAATTGAAAGTTAGTGCATTAGTGTGATGAAATTGTATAATAAACTGAATTGAGCATTATTCATAGAAGTAGTAGTTTCGACTTCAGGCAGATACCAAATCTCCGTTAGTAATAGATCATGTGACCACTTCTTGTGTGTCCATCTCTGTTTCTTAAAGAAATAAGGTGTAAGTCATACGACTTACACCTTATTTTTTTTTTTTTTTTTTTTTTTTTTTTACTATTAATCGATTATATATTGCAATAGCGTGAAATTAAACAAATTTGAAAAAGTCCTATTTAAAAAAAAAAAAAATTTAGTTACAAAATTAAATTCACCAGGGTGCATTTCGGTTTCTTTGTAACAAAGTCAGACTTTTGTTAATAATTGAAAAAAAAAAAAAAAAAAAAAATGGATGAATTTCTTTGATCCTTGAAAATCTGAAAGGAATTTGGAAGCATTTAAACTGTCAAATAGAAAGTTGTTTCTGGTTTTAACATTCTTAGAAAATCCATTAAAAGAATGAAAGTTTTTGAAGCTATTGATATCTGATCATTTTTATGAATTCAGATTAAAACGACATTTCTACCTTAATAACAATTAGTTATGGTTTCATAACAATTTGCTTCAGTTAATAATCTAATGATCAAATGATACTCTAATCATTAAATTTAACTTTCAAAATCCTATTTAACGAAAAAAAAAAAAAAAAATTGGTAGAAAGAGAAAACTGAAACAGAAAAAGTAAGAAAACTCCTGAACAACTCAGTTTATGTACAGCTAATTCATTATATAGATACGAGTTTACTGTGTTTATTTTTTACATTTTTTAAATGTGACCTCTTTGACCTCGTGTCCCTATGACAGGCTCAGTTTGTCAGTCTGTCATGCATAATTTTAGTCTGTTATGCAAAAGTTTGAAATAGTGTTTACATTGTTAAACACACAGTTTGAATGGCACGAATAAACTTTTCGGTTCTTTTGTTTATCTCTACTTAGAAAAAATATTTTTCAAATCTCTAAAATTAGATATGATATTGCGCTTCAAAATATTTAGGGCCAGTATTGTATAGTGAGACTGTATCGCAATTGGATAGTATAAATGGCACTAAATGCTACCAGAATACATCATGCTATTTTTTCTAAAATATTTTCACATAAAAAACAATTTATAATAATAAAAATATGGAAAATAAAAAGCTGCCTTGAAATGAGTTTCCCTCTTTCTGAAGAGACTGACAGGTACAAAATGGCTGCCACATTTTCCGTATGGCAATTTTTATTGTCTGTAATAAATTGCAATTGGGACAAAGATGTTGAGTTTGAAACAAAATTTAATCCAATGGATATTTTGGTGCTTGTACAGAGAAGCGTGCAGATTAAATTATCAATACCACAAAAAAACAGTATTACATACTTACGCAGCAAATTTAAATAAGTATCCTTACGAAAAAGTAGGAAAAATGATCGAGTAGAATTTTAATTAGAAATGAAAATCAATTTCATTGTATTTTGATTACTGCCATTGATTTATTACATGTTAATATGATACTGTTACCCCTCCCCCCTGAATTTCGTGTTTTTTCCCTTTTTTATTTTTTATTACAATTCTACTCGGTAGTTTTTGCTAATTTTTGGTGTACAAACTTATTTTTGCTTGATACATAAGTATATCAAAGAGTTTTCTGGTTAATTTAATTGGAACTGCGATTTTCAGCATTTTTCATATGCACGCTTATCTGTACAAGCACCGATATTTTTAACTGTTCACTCAGATATATCCCAATGATAGCAAAAAGGTTAAGAATATATTTTGCTGTATATTTAATTTTCTTGTGTGTGTTTTGTAAAAAAAAAAGAAATTAATTAATTTTAATTAAGTATACACCTGTTGTTCATCTTTTGATGGAAAAATCCTTTCTTTCTTCTTTTCTTGACAGGTATGTTCAAGACGTCACAAGTGCAATCGTGGGTAGAGGAATTGGAAAAAATCCGAGACATTCCTTAGATAAAAAATATTTATTAAAGAGAAATTCATATTTTACTTTATTGTCTTTGTTGTTGTTGTTTTTTTAAATTTATGTTTTATGGAAAAATACTTTCTTTTTTTTTTAATGGTTCTGCATATTTTTTTTTAATACTAATGCGTTACCCCTTATCAAGGCCCAAAAGCCACTCAATGATAAGGGTTAATGAGATTGTCAATTGGATGATGAAGAACATATTGAGAGGATTGAAAACAATGGGTGAATGGGCAGAATTTGATTATTTAATAGGATGGCGCGACAAGAATTTGTTTTCATTAGACTTGAAAGCAACTGTATGGTAATCAGCTCGACGAGTCTTCACTGAATGTTTTACTGGGGGAGGGGGGGGGGACCAGAACTTGGTGCTCAGTTGAGTACCGACCATGAAAATAACGATAGAGTAAGGAAAGACAGGCGACGTCCGGTCTGTGAGAAGGGTCTGTAATGGACAAGAGATCATCCATCACTAGATTTCAGAGTTGATTTAAACTGTCATGGCAGCTAAGTGTTCTCTAAGCGGCGCCTCCCCAGATGTGGCCACAGTACTCCATCTAAGGACGTATCTGACTTATGCAGGTAGAGGATTGCGCCAGGAGTCACTATTATAGAGGAAGGACTGCGAAGAAGCCACTATTCTAGAAAAGAACTAATACTTTTAAAGTATGTAATTATCTTGTCAATTTTTAAGGCTACCTGATTGTAAAAAATAGAATACGTTCAGTGCATCTGACTGCTAACATTTTTTCCCTATTGCACTATGTTCTCCAGGTCGGAAGAGAGAGAATCAGAATCATCTTCATCATCAATGCTCTTTGAAATGCTACCATATATGGTTGTGTCGTCTGTGTAGACATCAACACATGATCTCGGAATATAATTTGGAAGATCAGGGAGAGAGTTAGGAAGGTAATAGATTCTTGAGGCATGCCGGCATTGATACAATGTGCTTCGGACGTCTGCCTATCAACAACTACTTTTCTAGGTCTATCAGAGAGAAAGGATTTGATAGTTACGAGGACATTTCCAGATATTCCACGGCTACCAAGCTTGTGAAGCCAACTTTTGTGCCAAACCCGTCGAAGGTCTTTGATATATCAAGAACTATCACCCATAGAAATGAAGCCTCCCGTTGATAGTTTCACTGATCCTGTGAGAAACGTGCATATTGTGCTTGAATCAGCCTTGGTTTGGCCAATGACCCATGCACCGTGTCATCTCATTATAGCTTTGTGGACATTCACCTTGCAAATGTGTGTCATATAAGCACATATACAGACAATTCACCTCTTCTTTACTTAGGTAAGGCTCTGCCACACTTCCTCCTGATTCCCTCATCACAAATAGCGCACCTGAGTGCAGGTCTCTTTTGGCGGGTACTCCTTCGAAGAGGAACGATGCAAGATTTGTCCTCAGATAGACTATCATCTGTAGTTCCACTGGTCAAGTCGGTGTCCCTCTGTTGATTGTTGATGTCATTATACTATTCAGTTTAATGTCCGTTTTATGTGGTGCGTACATTGGACTGCTTAAAGAAATTGACTTTCAAACTAACCTATCTCTGGCCAGGTCTTTATTATCACTCTTCTCTCAAGTCCATTCTTATCACATCCTCTCATATTTTCCATCGGAACAGATACTACACTTTGATCTTAGCCAAATGCCAAGAACTCAGTTGGGTATTTATTTACTCCTCTCCAGGAGTTAGGCACAAGGCCAATTTTATCTTACTCCCACAAGTAAGATGTGACCCAAGGTCGGGTCGGGAAAGTGGGATTTGAAAAGCCAGCGCCCGAGAGGTGAGCACTCTGGCCATTAAAAACTGAACTGAACCTCCTACATCTACTAGCCAAAGAATTCTTATCCATTCTTTCAACATGGCCATACCATCAAAGTCTACTCTTCTGCACACATCTCCCTATACTGTCCAGATTTAATCTTCCTCTGAGGTCATCAGATCTAAGCCTGTCTTTAAGACTTGCATTACACATTCATCATATTCTCATATCATTTCTCTCCATCTAACGTATGTCCTCAACCCTCACTGGCCAGGTTTCACTTTCATACATCATCACACTGCATATACATACCTAATAGACTCTTCTCATTGGTCGAGAGTGGTAATGCTCTGCTGGTTAGTAATGACACTCCATCCATTTCTAACTTTTGCAATTACACTAACACCTGCTACATCCTGTGCTCTAATGGTATCATTATCAAGGTAGCAAAACTTCTGAACAACCTCAATATCTTTATTTATTGCCGGCGTTAATTTTGATATGAAAAGGAATTGAAAACTTCTTCCAAAGAAAGCCCTTTAGCATCATCGTTTTGCTAATTCTGAACGGCATCAGAATGAAATGAAGAAATATATCGGTTCCGATTGGCACTTGTCTGCTTATCTCTGGATGGATCTCTGAGAGATATACAATCATCCCATATTCCATAGGTGGTGATTTAAAAAAATAAATAAAATGAATGCAAATTTTATGGACATTGAATCAACAAAAAAGTTCTTTCCCAACATAAAGAATCCACATGTATATAAGACTCTGCGACTCACAAACACAAATCCGTCTAAATAAACAGCGTCTCACACAGACGACTACAAAAAAGAAAACTTTTCAAAAGAATAAAAAACATCCATCTCGAAAACTCTCTGCATAGTAAACCCGACATTTAGAATTATTACCGTTAACCACACCTAATACGACACACATCTACTGACATTCCATGCTGCGCCCCATTCTGCCATATCCACCATCTTATACCAACAGTCATTCATGTTAAGATTACGCCTTCTTGTCTTCTCGTACACCCCAGAAATTTGATGACTAGTAAATCCACACACACTATGGCAGCATCATTGTGAACAAACATACGACAGATATGAACAATTCTTTTAGATTATAGACTCGCGTATTCATAAGCAGTGCATATTGTTTTGCATATTGACTCTCGATTGGAGAAAAGCTCAAATCAACAGTTCCTTTCTACCAATCACAGTGCAAGAAATATTCAGTGCTAAAATCTTGTATGTACTATAAAAACCCAAACACAGTGTTTCTCTTTGTCCTTTTTTTTTCTCCCACAGTGCACGTCACAATCCAATCTAGGCCCTTTGGTGGACGCAGAGCTCCAACATATTTGTGCATGCCCAGCGAAGCCCACACATGAGGCTCACTGAACACATTTACAATTTGTACATACACGTCGCGTAAATACGCAGCACTAGTCGAAATAAACATACATACACTCTCTCACTGACAAAACAAGCACACTAATATACACACACATCACTATAACTATTCCATTACACATGTAAAAGCAAACGAAAGGCACCAGCCGAAACAAACGTGTACTCAATTACTCTTTACAGACAAAGCAACTTTTCTTTCACTCAGAACGTTCTTTGGACCCTTGGAACTCTCAATTCTTACGAAGCCTTCATTTTCATTGTTTAACAAGTTGTTGAATAAAGTTACTTCATTTTGTATGGACGGACGTTGTCCTTCTTTCTTTCGATAATGTCCTATCTTCAACACACTTGTGACAATTTTGAGAGCGGATTTTTTCAGAGAATTCCTACATTAACTAAAAAAACCAAGTATATTCAGAGATTCAAAGGTGAAACAGATTTTCACAATGGGTAGTTCTCTCAAAGACTTTGTTCGTATTCTGTCTGCTACAGCAGAATATTTCACCTAATTGTCACAATAAATGCATCAATCAGGAATTAAAACAACACATCAATCGATAATACAGCGTTAAATCACCCTTTCTCCGTACGTATCTTAGAAGTTTATCATTCAGTGGAAACGCATCATGCTTCTTCCGACTCACTGTGAAGACGACTGTATAGAACTGAATCTGGGGTGTGCACAGGTTCTGAGCACCACTGATTGTTTCCCCTTGATTGTGCCCAAAAGGGGCGAGTAGAGTGTAAAAGATTCCCCATTATAAGACTTCTCCCGTTGGACTCCCACAAAATGAAGGATCTACCCCCCCCCCCCCCCCCCCCCAGGTTATCGATGTTTCATACTTTAAAGGTAAAGTAAGAACTAAAAATCTTTTATTGTTTTGTAAACGAATAGGCTATTTTGCCGGGACCGGCAGAATAACGATGGGGCTGTTATTTTGTCGGTTCAGGTTTATTTAACCTAACTGTTACAGTTACAGTGAAGATTTCACGAGTCAACTTAACTGCCGGTTTATTTTTATTTAAACATTTTTCCAATAAAAAAGAAATAATTAAAACTTCTGACTATTTTTAAAAATTAAATAAATAATTCATACGGCGATTTTCGCCACGACTTACGAAAAAAATAAGTTTTATTTCACCATAGACTAAGTAACTACGATGAATTTCTATGTCCATTTAAATGCATATTGTTTTTATTGTAAAAAAAATACAAATTATGTTTTTAAGTACAAATAATTCGCTTTGAACCCCGTTTATGTCTACATTGTTAAAAATATAACTCTACCGGATTACCTCACAATGTTTGTTTATAAAAACAATTCAACCTTGCATTAAAATTCGTTGTTACATGTAGCAGTTGAAATTATTGACAATTACTACTGTTGTTATTTTATCGCAAGAAAAACATTCAATTTAATGGTTCGTTTAGTGAAATGATGAGAAATAGTCCTAACATTTATCTTAACAAGAGTTATTTATTTTTTATATGTAAACTATTATTTTTTCTTAAATAACTAAAACATGTTTTATCCGACGCAAATTACTTCTAAGTCCGACTAAAGAATCTAATTGTCTGTAATATTTTCGTTCATTTAATTATTTTTTACTTTTAATGTTTTTCTGTATTAAAAGCAGATATTTCGTTTATATTCAAAAGATTAAAATAACCGACAGAATAACAACTGATGATGACGATGAAAATAAATTGTTATTAAATATTTGTCCTTATTTATTTCATTACCTTTTCTTTCACAAGGTCATAACAGTTAGGTTAAAAAAAAACATAAGCCGGCAAAATTACGAGGGGCTCGTTATTTTGCCGGGATCGGCAAAATAGTCTCTTCCTTTTGTAAAATGTACGTTGCAAGTCTTTCATAATTGTCAACTGTAATAAATGTGTTAAATGTACGTTGATCTTAGCCTTTCGTTCTAATGATGGAGCTGTTTAGGATATATGTTTAATACATGAGCTGTGTAATAAAATAACGTGTATTCTAACCCAACAAAAAATCGGTTGTTACTTTCAACCAATCACAGCACAAGAAATATTCAGTCCCGAAATCTCGTGCATACTATAAAAAAAAAGAAAAACAGCGTTTTTCTTACTATGTTTTTTCTTATGTTGTTTTCTTCCACATTCAACACATGTGAGAACGGCTCTTATAAAATAGCCTTGGCACAGGGTGCCGAGGGCATAGCAGCAAACGCAACGTGAAACTCACAAACTACTAAACGCAACGCAAGCATGTACACAGTTCATACACACACTCTGTAACTCACAAAACATGCACGCTAATACACACACACACACAAATCAACATGCCTATCCCATTTACACACACATATAAACGCACACGGTGACAGCTGAAATGAACACGTGTACTCAATTTCTCCTTACAGACAACACAACTCTTTCATCAGAACGCTTCCTGGACCTGGTGAACTTTCATGTTCTATGAACTCTTTATATTTCATTGTTTTAAGTTGTTAATAAAAATGGATGATTGTGTATCGATAAACTTTGTTGTTCTTTCCTTTTGATATTTCCTTTTATTCTACAAGTCTGTTATGTGGTTGGTCATAATCAGTAACAAGCTGCGCGCGCGTGCGTGCGTGCGTGCGTACGTGGTCCCCCCTCTGTATGTGACTCTATGTGGCGAGTGTAAAATGCAATAAATTTGGGGCATTTTTGACCCCCCTTTGACCCCCGGGGGGCGCGAACCAGAATTTTTATGAGGTCAAGGATGCTCATTTTATATCCAAAACAATTGCCTCTACATTTTGGCCAAGTTTCAGAAAATTTGAATGGATAGATCAAACGTTATGGGAGAAAAGGGTCATTTTTTGCCATTTTAGGGGCTTTTGACCGCCTGGGGGCGCGAACCAGATTTTTTCCAAGGTCAGCGATACTTATTTTCTATTAGGAACAATTGCCTCCACATTTTGGCCAAGTTTTAGAGAAATTGAATTGATGGATGAAAAGTTATGGGGCAAAAAAATGTCATTTTTTGCCATTTCGGGGCCTTTTGACCCCCTGGGGGGCTAACCAGATTTTTTTACAAAAATCGGAGAATGTCACTTTCTAACCTGACCAAAGTTACAACTTCATGCAAAATTTCAGAGAAATTCAATGGATGGTTGCGGAGAAAATTCCGGACGGACGGACGGACGGACGGACGGAAATGCCTCAAAACATAAGTCCCCCCGATTTTATAAATCGGGTGACCAATTACTGTAAAGGCAGTCTCGTAAAGAAAATAACCGAAGGAAAAATTCACGAAATAAAGTTTAGCCGACTTCATTCTGTAAACTGTTACAATAAAATCTTTCTGGAAAGAAGAAATTATCAGAAGGAATAAATTTTAGTCGCATAATAAAAGCCGTTGTTTCGGCAGGACTGGAACAAAACTGAATACAGCGAAACCATTGCTAAGAAGAAAGAGTTGAGAAAAGATTTGATGTTAAATATTAAAAAAAGGGGGTATATGTTACGACGCTCAGCAGAGGCGCGAACGGGGTCCAAAAAACTAACGAGAACGGGGTTATAAAAATAAATATGCAACAAGTGAGTTTAACCTACGTCGAGAAGAGATATTTGTCTACTTACCTATGATATTTGTTTGTATTTTAACGTACTATAAATGGGTTTTTATTAGATGTAAAAAAAAAATTCTTGTTCATTTTTACCTCGTACTTTTTTCTAGACAAAATGACGTCTTGTGCTTACTCTCTTACGAGCAAGCGCCATTTTGTATTTGCAAGTTCGTGTGACAAAACTATTGATTTCTAATAAATAGCAGTTGGAACGGTTTAAAAATACAAACAAATATCACAGGACAGTTTTAAATTAACTTTTATCGACGACAGTTACTTTTATTTGTTGTATATTTGTTTTTTTAGCGTTTTTACTCTGCTGAGCCTCGTAAAAGATACCCAAAAAAGGTTTATTGTCTACTGCAAGTCCATTCAACTTTCAGCATCAGTCCATTTAAAAAAAACGCGGCGACATTTCCACATCTCATAAAAATGTCCGGAATCTTCAATGCCCGTGTAACAATATTTCAATTTCTTAAAAAAAATTTTTTTCTTCTTTTTTCATAACACGTGGGAGAGCACTTTTTCTTTTTCTTTTTTTCAAGTCGCGCCATCAACAAAAAAAGTCCACGATGATAACAGACAGCAACATTGTTTTTTAACATGTGTAGCAGTTACCTCCTCCTTTCAAAACATAACTACACCGGTTTGCCGGTAGTTGTCGCTTTTTCACCGACAGGTGGCACTGTAAAGCGACACCAGAGTTATCTGCCCTTCTGACTATAAAAACCGTTGCAAACGAAAAATCCATCTCTTCTTCACTTACCAGCCTCGGCAGAACGACGCTGGCACCAGCGCTCCGTTTCACTCGCTTTTTCCTACTCAATTGGCCTCGACAGAACGACGCTGACACTAGCGTTCCGTTTCACTCTTCTCTTCTGGTCAATTGGCATCGGCAGAACGACGCTAATACACTAGCGCTTCGTCTCACGCTTTTCTCTTCAAATGGCATCGGCATAACAACTACCAACACACGTGGTCAAACAACGGTAAGAGTTCTCAACTCATTTTCTTTGTGTACGGCTTTCAAAGACTTTTCCTACGCCGGATTCATGTCTTCTTATACCTTTTCAAGAACTGTTTTTCCATCGACACACATGCATACATCACACACTTCATCATTCCACGTACACACACGTTCAATAAACCTTATTTGAACTACTTCATTTTGTTTGTTAATTATTACTCTGTCTTTGCATGCAACATTGCTTGATTCAACTTTGCACGTTCATAGTCCGGGAACATCACCCTCTCGACCGCAACACATGCATTCAAATTGGGGAGGGGCATCCAACCATATTCAAACTTATATTTCTCCCTCATAATATTTCTGAGTACTAGGACTTATACTTGAGTTTTTGGGGCATACACTCAAGGATTTGGTCCACTGCATCACCAGACCTCTGCACACCACCGAGCAGAAGGCTTATTAAAAACATTTACTGAATGAGAATCTGGAAAAATAGAATTCATGCATCAATAGGTTTGATAATAAATAAATAAAAATAAATGCAACAATATCTTTATGGATTTCAATATTTTTGTTGTTTTATTGCTAGTATTTGTATGGAAAAAAAAAACACAGCACACAAGAGTTTAAAATAGTGGAAAAAAGATTTTTTTCATATTATCACAAGATCAAGAATACCACAGTTAAACAAAAAATAATATCGTTCCTTTCTCGATTCTAAACAAACATTGCAATTATATTTTTTTAAAAGCACTCTGTGGTAATCTAGAGCATAAAGAATACTAAAAGTTTTTCTTTCTTTGAAAAAAGTATTCTTATATAACCTGACAAAACAAACGAACTATTAAAATTGGAATGTATCTGAATATAACATTCTTTAAAAAAAAGTTCCATGTATTTTGTGGTTCGTTTAAAACAAGAGCATGTAATTCGGCACTTCTTTAGTTTAACTGTGAATCAGAAATCAATTTTGAAGAGTTATATTCACTCCTAACCCAATCAACCGAAAGTACAAAATTATTTTTACCATTATTTTTAAATGATAACTTTTCGTTTTATAAAGTTTTAAATTATAAAAAAGAAAAATCAATGTTGACTGTTTATTTGATAAAAATAAATCAGACAAACTCTTCGTTTTTATAACGTTTTGAATTATACAAAAAAACAAAAAAACTGTTGACTATTCGTTTATAAAATTTTACATCATTAAATTAAAAACACTTTTCCGTTTGCAACGGTTTTTATAGTCCGAAGGGCAGATAACTCTGGTGTCGCTTTACAGTGCCACCTGTCGGTGAAAAAGCGACACCTACCGGCAAACCGGTGTAGTTATGTTTTGAAAGGAGGAGGTAACTGCTACACTTCTCTGATATTATTGTTCGCTTTATTTTTAGATACAACTTCGAATTCTATATTACTTCCGGTTGATTATATGCCCCTGTTTTCAAAATTGAAAACAAATAATTTCTGATTAACAACTAAACTAAAGACGTGCCGATAATTCTTATATTGATAAAAATTCCAAAATTGTGGCAAAAAAAAATAAAATAAAAAAATTATATAAAAAATGTCTCAAAAGATGATTTTATTAAAAAAATATTTATTTATTTTACTCGGGGTTGGGGAAATACTTATGTACACGGCTATACCCAGAACAGATTTTTTTAAAAGTTAAAAAATATATATTCACATGATATGTATTTTTGAATATGAATAAAACGATAAAAAATTAAATGTTTGACGGAATTGCAAAACCAAAAAAACAATTCTGAAGTTAATTATGTTTTAATAACTTTTCTATGTTTTTAGAAGGGGTTTTCGTTTCCAACG